>JAXCGZ010019445.1:0-45000 GCA_037179515.1 Halocaridina rubra | reverse complement strand
GCTTTCAACTACACACCACAGAATGTTAAAAGGAATCCAACCTTATAGCTTATATCTGCTATACTTAGGAATGAACGCATTCTATCATAATGCCACTATGTTCATATTACAGATTCCCCAATCTCACTCGTGGCTTCATTTTCGCATTTAATTTAATTCCCAATCTCATTCGTGTCATACAATTACCAAATAAGCACATTACATATTCGAAAACATCAATCATTTTTTACCCCGACCAGGACTTGAACCTAGGACTTATAATTTCTATATCAAGGTGCTACCAACTACACACCACAGAAGGTTAAAAGGAATCCAATCTTATAGCTTATATCTGCTATTCTTAGGAATGAACGCATTCTATCTCAATGCCACTATGTTCATATTACAGATTCCCCAACCTCACTTGTGGCTTCATTTTCGCATTTAATTTGATTCCCAATTTCATTCGGGTCATGCAATAACCAAATAAGTACATTACATATATGAAAACATGAATCATAGTTTTACCTGATCGGGACTCGAACTCAGGACTTATAATTACTAAGTCAAGGTGCTACCAGCTACACACCACAGAAGGTTAAAAGGAATCCAATCTTATAGCTTATATCTGCTATACTTAGGAATGAACGCATTCTATCTGAATGCCACTATGTTCATATTACAGATTCCCCAACCTCACTCTTGGCTTCATTTTCGCATTTAATTCATTTCCCAATCTAATTCGGGTCACACAATAACCAAATAAGCATATTACCTTTGGGAAAATACGAATCATTTTTTCCCCGACCGAGAATCGAACTTACTACTTATAATTACTAAGTCAAGGCGCTACAAACTACACACCGCAGAAGTTTAAATGGAATCCAACCTAATTGCTTTTAGCTACTATACCTAGGAATGAACGCATTCTATCTGAATGCCACTATGTTCATATTACAGATTCCCCAATCTCACTCGTGGCTTCATTTTCGCATTTAATTGAATTTCCAATCTCATTCGGGTCATACAATAACAAAATAAACACATTACATATGTGAAAACATGAATCATTTTATTCCCCTACCGGGACTCAAACCTAGGACTTATAATTACTAAGTCAAGGTGCTACCAACTACACACCACAGAAGATTAAAAGGAATACAATCTTAAAGCTTTTATATGCTATACTTTGGAATGAACACATTCTATCTGAATGCCAATATGTTCATATTACAGATTCCCCAACCTCACTCGAGGCGTCATTTTTGCATTTAATTCAATTCCCACTCTCATTCGTGTCATACAATAACCAAATAAGGACATTTCATATGTGAAAACATGAATCATTTTTTACCTCGACCGGTACTTGAACCTAGGACTTATAATTACTTAGTCAAGGCGCTACCAACTACACATCACTGAAGGTTAAAAGGAATCCAACCTTCTAGCTTATATCTGCTATATTTAGGAATGATCGCATTTTATCTGCATGCAACTATGTTCATATTACAGATTCCCCAACCTCACTCGTGGCGTCATTTTTGCATTCAATTCAATTCCCAATCTCATTCGGGTTATACATTAACAAAATAAGTACATTACATATGTGAAAACATGAATCATATTTTATCCCGACCGGTACTTGAACCTAGGACTTATAATTACAAAGGCAAGACGCGACCAACTACACACCACAGAAGGTTATAATGAATCCAACCATATATCTTATATTTGCTATACTTAGAAATGAACGCATTCTATTTGAATGCCACTATGTTCATAACACAGATTCCCCAACCTCACTCGTGGCTTCATTATCGCATTTAATTCAATTCCCAATCTCATTCGGGTCATACAATAACCAAATAAGCACATTCCATATTTGAAAACATGAATCATTGTTTTCCCCGACCGGGACTCGAACATAGGACTTATAATTACTAAGTCAAGGTGCTACCAACTACACACCACAGAAGGTTAAAAGGAATCCAATCTTATAGCTTATATCTGCTGTACTTAGGAATGAAGGCATTCTATCTGAATACCACTGTGTTCATATTACAGATTAACCCACCTCACTCTTGGCTTCATTTTTGCATTTAATTCAATTCCCAATCTAATTCGGGTCATACTATAACCAAATAAGCATATTACCTTTGGTAAAATATGAATCATTTTTTACCCCGACTGGGACTCGAACCTATGACTTATAATTACTAAGTCAAGGAGCTACCAACTACACACCACAAAATGTTAAAAGGAATCCAACCTTATAGCTTATATCTGCTATACTTAGGAATGAACGCATTCTATCTGAATGCCACTATGTTCATATTACAGATTCCCCAACCTCACTCTTGGCTTCATTTTCGCATTTAATTCAATTCCCAATCTCATTCGGGTTATATAATTACCAAATAAGCACATTATATATGTGAAAACATGAATAATTTTTTACCCCATCCGGGACTCGAGCCTAGGACTTATAATTACTAAGTCCAGGCGCTACCAATTACACACCACATAAGGTTAAAAGGAATCCAACCTTATAGCTTACATCTGCTATACTTAGGAATGAACGCATTCTATCTGAATGCCACTATGTTCATATGACAGATTCCCCAACCTCACTCGTGGCTTCATTTTTGCATTTAATTAAATTCCCAATCTCATTTGGGTCATACAATAACCAAATAAGCACATTACATATGTGAAAACATGAATCATTTTTTACCCTGACCGGTGCTTGAACCTAGAACTTTTAATTACTAAGTTAAGGCACTACCAACTACACACCACAGAAGGTTAATTGGAATGCAACCTTATAGCTTATATCTGCTATAATTAGGAATGAACGTATTCCATCTGAATGCCGCTATGTTCATATTACAGATTCCCCAGCCTCACTCGTGGCTTTATTTTAGCATTTAATTCAATTCCCAATCTCATTCGGGTCATACAATTACCAAATAAGCACATTACATATGTGAAAACCTGAATCATTCTTTACTCCGACCGGGACTCGAATCTAGGACTTACAATTATTAAGTCAAGGCGCTACCAATTACACACCACAGAAGGTTCAAAGGAATCCAACCTTATAGCTTATAGCTGCTATACTTAGGAATGAACGCAATCTATCTGAATGCCACTATATTCAAATTACTGATTCCCCAACCTCACTCGTGGCTTCATTTTCACATTTAAATCAATTTCCAATTACATTCGGGTCATACAATAACCAAATAAGCATATTACATATGTGAAAACATAAATCATTTTTCACCCCGACCGCGACTCGAACCTAGGAGTTGTAATTACTAAGTCAAGGTGGTACCAACTACACACCGCAGAAGGTTAAAAGGAATCCAATCTTATAGCTTATATCTGCTATACTTAGGAATGAACGCATTCTATCTGAATGCCACTATGTTCATATTACAGATTCCCCAACCTCACTCATGGCTTCATTTTTGCAATTAAATAATTTTCCAATCTCATTCGGGTCATACAATAACCAAGTAAGCACATTACATATGTGAAAACATGAATCATTTTTTACCCCGACAGGTACTTGAACCTAGGACTTATAATTATTAAGTCAAGGTGCTACCAACTACACACCACAGAATGTTAAAAGGAATCCAACCTTAAAGCTTATTGCAGCTATATTTAGGAATAAACGCATTCTATCTGATTGCCACTATGTTCATATTAAAGATTCCCAAACCTCACTCGTGGCTTCATTTTCGCATATATTCAATATCTAATCACATTCGTGTCATACCATTACCAAGTAAGCACATTATATATTCGAAAACATGTATAATTTCTTACCCCGACCGGGACTCGAACCTAGGACTTATAATTACTATGTCAAGGTGCTACCAACTACACACCATTGAAGTTTAAAAGGAATAAAACCATATAGCTTATATCTGGTATACTTAGGAATGAACGCATTCTATCTGAATGCCACTATGGTCATATTACAGATTCCCCAACCTCACTCGTGGCTTCATTTTCGCATTTAATTCAATTCCCAATCTCATTCAGGTCGCCCAATAACCAAATAAGCACATTTTATATGTGAAAATGTGAATCAATTTTTACCCCGAAAGGGACTCAAACCTAGGACGTATAATTACTTAGTCAAGGTGCTACCAACTACACACCACAGAAGGTTAAAAGGAATCCAGCCTTATAGCTTATATCTGGTATACTTAGGAATGAACGCAATCTATCTGAATGCCACTATGTTCATATTACAGATTCCCCTACCTCACTCGTTGATTCATTTTCGCATTTAATTCAAGTCCCAATCTCATTCGGGTCATTCAATAACCATATAAGCACATTACATATATGAAAACATGAATCATTTTTTCTTTACCCAGACCGGGACTCGAACCTAGGACTTTTAATTACTAAGTCAAGGCCCTACCAACTACACACCTATAGAAGGTTAAAAGGAATCCAACCTTATAGCTTATATCTGTTATTCTTAGGAATGAACGCATTCTATCTGAATGCCACTATGATCATATTACAGATTCCCCAACCTCACTCGTGGCTTCATTTTCACATTTAATTCAATTCCTAATCTCATTTGGGTCATACAATAATCAAGTAAGCACATTACATATGTGAAGACATGAATCATTTTTTACCCCAACCAGTACTTGAACCTAGGACTTCTAATTATTAGGTCAAGGCGCTATCAACTACACACCACAGAATATTAAAAGGAATCCAACCTTATAGCTTATATCTGCTATACTTAGAAATGAAGGCATTCTATCTGAATGCCACTATGTTCATAATACAGATTCCCCAACTTCACTCTTGGCTTCATTTTCGCATTTAATTCAATTCCCAATCTAATTCGTGTCATACTATAACCAAATAAGCATATTACCTTTGGGAAAATATGAATAATTTTTTACCCCAACCGGGACTCGAACCTATGACTTATAATTACTAAGTCAAGGTGCTACCAACTACACACCACAGAATGTTAAAAGGAATCCAACCTTATAGCTTATATCTGCTATACTTATGAATGAACGCATTCTATCTGAATGCCACAATGTTCATATTACAGACGCCCCAACCTCACTCTTGGCTTCATTTTCGCATTTAATTCAATTCCCAACCTCATTCGGGTCATATAATTACCAAATAATCACATTACATATGTGAAAACTTGAATCATTTTTTACCCCGACCGGGACTCGAACCTAGGACTTATAATTACTAAGTCAAGGTGCTACCAACTACACACCACAGAAGGTTAAAAGGAATCCAACCTTATAGCTTATATCTGCTATACTTAGGAATGATCGCATTCTATCTGAATGCCACTATGTTCATATGACAGATTCCCCAACCTCACTCGTGGCTTCATTTTCGCATTTAATTCAATTCCCAATCTCATTTGGTTATACAATAACCAAATAAGCACATTACATATGTGAAAACATGAATCATTTTTTACCCCCACCGGTACTTGAACCTAGAACTTTTAATTACTAAGTTAAGGCTCTACCAACTTACACACCACAGAAGGTTAAATGGAATGCAACCTAATAGCTTATATCTGCTATAATTAGGAATGAACGTATTCTATCAGAATGCTGCTATGTTCATATTACAGATTCCCCAGCCTCACTCGTTGCTTCATTTTAGCATTTAATTCAATTCTCAATCTCATTAGGGTCATACAATAACCAAATAAGCACATTACATATGTGAAAACATGAATCATATTTTACCCCAACCGGGACTCGAATCTAGGACTTACAATTATTAAGTCAAGGCGCTACCAATTACACACCACAGAAGGTTCAAAGGAATCCAACCTTATAGCTTATAGCTGCTATACTTAGGAATGAACGCAATATATCTGAATGCTACTATGTTCATATTACTGATTCCCCAACCTCACTCGTGGCTTCATTTTCGCATTTAATTCAATTTCCAATCACATTCGGGTCATACAATAACCAAATAAGCATATTACATATGTGAAAACAAATCATTTTTCACCCCGACCGGGACTCGAACCTAGGACTTGTAATTACTAAGTCAAGGCGCTACCAACTACACACCCCAGAAGGTTAAAATGAATCCAATCATATAGCTTATATCTGCTATACTTAGGAATGAACGCATTCTATCTGAATGCCACTATGTTCATAACACAGATTCCCCAACCTCACTTGTGGCTTCGTTTTCGCATTTAATTTGATTCCCAATCTCATTCGGGTCATACAATAACCAAATAAGCACATTACATATGTGAAAACATGAATCATTGTTTTCCCCGACCGGGACTCGAACACAGGACTTATAATTACTAAGTCAAGGTGCTACCAACTACACACCACACTAGGTTAAAAGGAATCCAATCTTATAGCTTATAGCTGCTATACTTAGGAACGAACGCATTCTATCTGAATCCCACTATGTTCATATTACAGATTCCCCAACCTCACTCATGGCTTCATTTTCGCAATTAATTCATTTTCCAATCTCATTTGGGTCATACAATAACAAAGTAAGCACATTACATATGTGGAAACATGAATCATTTTGTACCCCGACCGGTACTTGAACCTAGGACTTATAATTATTAAGTCAAGGTGCTACCAACTACACACCACAGAATGTTAAAAGGAATCCAACCTTATAGCTTATATCAGTTATACTTAGGAATGAACGTATTCTATCTGATTGCCACTTTGTTCATATTACAGATTCCCCAACCTCACTCGTGGCTTCATTTTTGCATTTAATTCAATATCTAATCTCATTCGTGTCATACAATTACCAAGTAAGCACATTACATATTTGAAAACATGTATCATTTTTTACCCCGACCGGGACTCGAACCTAGGACTTATAATTACTATGTCAAGGTGCTTCCAACTACACACCACTGAAGGTTAAAAGGAATCCAACCTTATAGCTTATATCCGCTATACTTAGGAATGAACGCAATCTATCTGAATGCCACTATGTTCATATTGCAGATTCCCCAACCTCACTCGTGGCTTCATTTTCGCATTTAATTCAATTCCCAATCTCATTCATGTCGCCCAATAGCGAAATAAGCACATTACATATGTGAAAATAGGAATTAATTTTTACCCCGACCGGGACACAAACCTAGGACTTATAATTACTAAGTCAAGGTGCTACCAACACACCACAGAAGGTTAAAGCGATTCCAGCCTTATAGCTTATATTTGGTATACTTAGGAATGAACGCATTCTATCTGAATGTTCATATTACAGAATCCCCAACCTCACTCGTAGATTCATTTTCGCATTTACTTCAAGTCCCAATCTCATTCGGGTCATACAATAACCAAATAAGCACATTACATATGTGAAAACATGAATCATTTTTTTTTTACCCAGACCAGGACTCGAACCTAGGACTTATAATTACTAAGTCAAGGCCCTACCAACTACAAACCCACAGAAGGTTAAAAGGAATCCAACCTTATAGCTTATATCTGCTATTCTTAGGAATGAACGCATTCTATCTGAATCCCACTTTGATCATATTAAAGATTCCCCAACCTCACTCGTGGCTTCATTTTCGCATTTAATTCAATTCCCAATCTCATATGGGTCATACAATAACCAAGTAAGCACATTACATATGTGAAAACATGAATCATTCTTTACCCCGACCAGTACTTGAACCTAGGACTTATAATTATTAGGTCAAGGCGCTATCAACTACACACCACAGAATGCTAAAAGGAATCCAACCTTATAGCTTATATCTGCTATACTTAGGAATGAACGCATTCTATCTGAATGCCACTATGTTCATATTACAGATTCCCCAACCTCACTCGTGGCTTCATTTTCGCATTTAATTTAATTCCCAATCTCATTCGTGTCATACAATTACCAAATAAGCACATTGCGTATTCGAAAACATGAATCATATTTTACCCCGACAGGGACTCGAACCTAGGACTTATAATTTCTATGTCAAGGTGCTACCAACTACACGCCACGGAAGGTTAAAAAGCAACCTTATAGCTTATATCGGCTATACTTAGGAATGAACGCATTCTATCTGAATGCCACTATGTTCATATTACAGATTCCCCAACTTCACTTGTGGCTTCATTTTCGCATTTAATTCAATTCCCAATCTCATTCGTGTCTGCCAATTACCAAATAAGCACATTACATATGTGAAAACATGAATAATATTTTACCTCGACCGGGACTCGAGCGTAGGACTTATAATTACTAAGTCAAGGCACTACCAACTACACACCACAGAAGGTTAAAAGGAATCCAACCTTAGAGTTTATATCTGCTATACTTAGGAATGAACGCATTCTATCTGAATGCCACTATGTTCATATTACAGATTACCCAACCTCACTTGTGGCTTCATTTTCGCATTTAATTCAATTCCCAATCTCATTCGGGTCATGCAATAACCAAATAAGCACATTACATATGTGAGAACATGAATAATTTTTTACCCCGACCGGGACTCGAACCTAGGACTTATAATTACTAAGTCAAGGCGCTACCAACTACACACCCCAGAAGGTTAAAAGGAATCCAACCTTATAGCTTATATCTGCTATACTTAGGAATGAACGTATTCTATCTGAATACCACTATATTCATATTACAGATTCCCCAACCTCACTCGGGGCTTCATTTTCGCATTTAATTCAATTCCCAATGTCATTCGGGTCATACAACAACCAAATAAGCACATTACATATGTGAAATCATGAATAATTTTTTGCCACGACCGGGACCCGAACCTAGGACTTATAATTATTAAGTTAAGGCACTACCAACTACACACCACTGAAGGTTAAAAGGAATCCAACCTTATTGCTTATGGCTACTATACTTAGGAATGAACGCATTCTATCTGAATGCCACAATGTTCATATTACAGATTCCTCAACTCACTTGTGTCTTCATTTTCGCATTTAATTGGATTCCCAATCTCATTCGGGTCATACAATAACCAAATAAGTACATAACATTTGTGAAAACATGAATAATTTTTTTCCTTGATCGGGACTCGAACCCAGGACTTATAATTACTAAGTCAAGGTGCTACCAACTACACACCACAGAAGGTTAAAAGGAATCCAATCTTATAGCTTATATCTGCTATACTTAGGAATGAACGCATTCTATCTGAATGCCACTATGTTCATATTACAGATTCCCCAACCTCACTCGTGGCTTCATTTTCGCATTTAATTCAATTCCCAATCTCATTCGGGTCATACAATAACCAAATAAGCATATTATATATGGGAAAATATGAATCATTTTTTACCCCGACCAAGACTCGAACCAAAGACTTATAATTACTAAGTCAAGGCGCTACGAACCACACACCACAGAAGGTTAAAAGGAATCCAACCTTATAACTTATAGCTGCTATACTTCGGAATGAACGCATTCTATCTGAATGCCACTATGTTCATATTACTGATTCCCCAACCTCACTCGTGGCTTCATTTTCGCATTTAATTGAATTTCCAATCTCATTCGGGTCATACAATAACCAAATAAACACATTACATATGTGAAAACATGAATCATTTTTTACCCCTACCGGGACTCGAACCTAGGACTTATAATTACTAAGTCAAGGTGCTACCAACTACTCACCACATAAGGTTAAAAGGAATCCAATCTTATAGCTTATATATGTTATACTTAGGAATGAACACATTCTATCTGAATGCCACTATGTTCATATTACAGATTCCCCAACCTCACTCTTGGCTTTATTTTCGCATTTAATTCAATTCCCAATCTCATTCGGGCCATACAATAACCAAAAAAGCACATTACATATGTGAAAACATGAATCATTTTTTACCCCGACCGGGACTCGAACCTAAGACTTATACTTACTAAGTCAAGGCGCTACCAACTACACACCACAGAAGGCTAAAAGGAATCCAACCTTATAGCTTATATCTGGTATACTTAGGAATGAACGCACTCTATCTGAATGCCACTATGTTCATATTACAGATTCCCCAACCTCACTCGTGGCTTCATTTTCGCATTTAATTCGAAAGGGATTAAATGCGATATATATATATATATATATATATATATATATATATATATATATATATATATATATATATATATATATATATATATATATATATATATATATATATATATATATATATATATATATATATATATATATATATATATATATATATATATATATATATATATATATATATATATATATATATATATATATATATATATATATATATATATATATATATATATATATATATATATATATATATATATATATATATATATATATATATATATATATATATATATATATATATATATATATATATATATATATATATATATATATATATATATATATATATATATATATATATATATATATATATATATATATATATATATATATATATATATATATATATATATATATATATATATATATATATATATATATATATATATATATATATATATATATATATATATATATATATATATATATATATATATATATGATGGTTCATGCCAAAAAAAAAAAATGTATGTGTACTGAATGAAGAAAGGGTTTTAGTCTAAAGAGCAGTAGTATCACACACATTTGAGGGTTCATACCAAAGAGAAACCATTTACATGAATGCATAAAGGATTTTAGACGAAAGAGCAATTTTATCACACACACACATGTCTGGTTTCATACCAAACAGAAACCACTTGTGCATGCTGAACATGATCCGGAAATTTCTTCAGATCTTTATTGTAGAAATCAGGAGAACAAACTTTATTTATTTCCATTTCAATACAATGGGTATTCGTCAGCCAGGGCAAGCCCCAACCCCCCACTGTGGTGTCCAACCAGAGTGGTTCCTGCCAGCAAACAGCTTAAACTCTCGGTCTTGGACGGGAACCAATCTTTCGACCTCGTGAATGCGAAGCCAGCGCTTTACCACTGTACTAGACAGTGCAATTTCTTTACTAAAGACTAAGTCGATATGGTTTGACCTGAAGATGAACATGATAAAAGAAATGATAAAATAAATATCATGGAAGGTATTAATGACACCAAAGACGAGCATAACTGCTAAAGCCTTTATATTTACTCTTGTAAAGATAGAAAGGTGATCAGATAATGAAGGCAACTAAAAGGATATCTGGTGTTCCATGGGTGGTGTGCAAGGCAACATTTTTGGCATTTCTTTTTCTTTATAGAGGACATACCATACCTTACATCATCTCAGCTAGCTTAGTATGCAGTGCATGTTAAATAACTATGAAAGTCTCTGCCAACCGTCCAACTAACAATAAACATTGTCTTGTCCGGAAATAAACAGACATAGCATATGAATACTATACCTGTAGAGTTTACTACAACTTCATAGTTCTCTACATGTGAGTTGGATAAGTTTAGGTGTTCTCACATGCTAAGGCTTCGATAAAGACAAGGATCCCTTCTTACAGCATATTAGATACAATTCTTTTCAGAAAATGACCATTAGAAAAATTTTAATTTTATTACCAATTTTACATTTATTGCCAAATTATTATTTCAATGAGCTGAAACCAACAAAATCCTTACTCCGATTTTAGCATTTCATAATTGTTACTAATGAGTGGCACATATTTAAATGGATTGGAATATAACTTAAATGAATTGAATGAAATAATCACCGAAAATATATGCTATCATTCTCATCACATTGTATTATTCTCCTAGCTTTGTTATAAATTAATTATGCACTTGAAGATAAAATACGAAATAAAAAGCTTGTGTGCGTTACATAAAAAAAATTTTGTTTTCTCTCTTTTCATATTCAGCAATGATGTTTGCATAAAAGATGTTGTCTGTTTCTTAAATGTAGTAGAACTATTGCTGAAATATGACTTTGAACTAGAGGTCATAGTGTGAAGTTTCATAAGAAAACTTCTCAACAGATTGTAAGGAATATATGTATCTGGGATAAGAATAGTTAATAATTGGAATTTGCTAAGGAAGATACGCGGAGAAGTCGTTATCAAAAAGAACAGAAAAGACGAAAAGAGACAGGCAGAAACGATCATTAGGCTTTTTTCTCTGATCACAATTAGGAATATTTGGTGAATACGTAAATAGTCAACTCTTGCTATGTCTTATCTATAAATAACTATGTTGTTGTTTAGTTCACCATGTAAATTCCAGTCTCCATGCACTCCGCCTTTCCTCCAGTCATGTTTCACTAAAGGTTGATATTAGATAATTGTATTCAAAATTTATTTGTGTATTAGAATACCAGTATCACACTCTGATCATCATTGTCACATGTCTAGGAACAGTTTAGTTGGAACCTGAGATGGGACCTAATCAGGCTTCGTGTCCTGTCAGAGGATGGAGCTGAGGGAAATAATCACATACTGGAATGGCAGGTATCAAAACATGAAAATGACGTAAACAAAATCTGGAAAAACAAAACAAAAATTGCATACGTAAGTTATTTGAGGAAACTAATGATCATTCTGAAGTATACAGTGTCCTGATAGTTTAAGAAGGTCACTTGGAATTTTATTGTTAATGTATGAAAGAGCTTATAATATAAGCTCTTATACTATTAGCCTTATAGAAATGGTAGATAGGGTATGGAATGTAAAAATAAAGAAAACACAAATGAAAGAATCTAAAATATCAGTGGCACTGTTAAAAAAATGCCTTTTAGAAAGTGAAAAATAAAAAACTAGAGGACCAGATACTTTAAAATCAGAACTTCACAGGATATTACTCGAGTTAAATATGTCCAGGAGTACTAAGTAAATGTCAAATAATATACAACAAACAAATGAGATACTGGACTACAAGAGGGTGTCAAGAACTTAATGATACCAAAAGTAACCAAAACCAAAGGGCAGATTACTGACGACTCACTTGAAGGGTCAAACCCATAGCATAGCACATTTGGGAAAATAAAGGAATGAAAAAAAATAAAATGATGTTACTCCCAGAGGCAGATAGAGAATGCTATATTAATATTGAAATATTGCATAGTAAGTAGCTAAGAAAGAAAATTACCATTGATCGTTATAGAAACAGACTATGCTAAAGCCTTGAATTCGGCAAGAAGAGGGAAAATAATGCAAATACTAATTGAGTATAAGATGCATCCTAACTTGATAGATATCGTAGCTAACATATACAGAAATTATAGCACATGCATAATTTATGAAATGCTAAGTAATTAAATTTGCATATAACAAGTGCTATCGAACAAATGGCATTAGATAAGGATGCACAGATTCGACTGCACTATTTTGAATAATAAATACGACAACAACGTGAACTTCCATCTGGAGAGGAATATGGGGCCAATTCATGGTAATTACATGAAATTATTCAAAGAAAAATGCAAAAAACAAACAAACAAACAAACAAACTTTATTTCCATTTTAATACAATGGGTATTCATCAGCCAGGGCAAGCCCCAACCCCCCACTGTGGTGTCCAACCACAGCAGTTCCTGCCAGTAAACAGTTTAAACTCTCGGTCTTGGACGGGAACCGATCTTTCGACCTCGTGAATGCGAAGCCAATGCGTTACCACTGTACTAGCCAGCAGGGCCAAGAGACGACAAATGTGATTACCTAATTGTGATTACCTAATTGTGTTTACGGGAAAGAGCCCAAAGCTCGTATCTTCCCGGCTCCTGATCGGTTCCATTTTATACTTAGTCATACTTATCATACCTGTCCTTAAAACTATGGATTGAGATAGCATTAACTACCTCCTCGCTTAGCCAATTCCAATTATCAACTACTCTTACACTGAAAAAGTATTTTCTTACATCCTGCGAAGAAGTTTTCTTACGAAGCTTCAAACTATGACCTCTAGTTCTAGAGCCAGCCATATCAAAATATCGATCCCTATCCACTCTATCAATAACCATGAAGGAATTTAAAGACTGTTACCATATCCCCCCTCACTCTTCTAGCTTCGAGTGATGGTAAGTCTAATTCCCTCAGCCTCTCATCATAACTGAGATTGCGTATTTCTGGCACCAGTTTTGTGGCATGTCTTTGAACTTTTTCAAGCTTAGATATGTGCTTTTTCAAGTGCGGATTCCAAAAGGGGGCTGCATATTCGAGTTTTGGCCTCACATAGGTTACAAAAATATTTCTGAACATTTCCTTGTCCATGTGCCTGAAGGCTACCCTTACATTTGATAAGAATGCATATGCTGCCCTTACTATGCCATTTATATGTATTTCTGGAGACAAATCTGCCAGTATGTTTACTCTTAGATCTCTCATTTTCTGTCTCTTGAAGTTGTACTCCAGCCACCGAGTAGTCAAGCTTGGGCCTTCTTGCACTTGTACCCATTCTCATTACCTTACATTTTGAAGTATTGAATTTCATTAGCCACTTTTCTGACCACTCATGCAGATTATTTAGATCCTCCTGAAGTTCTCTACCATTGTTCTCGTTTTTTACTTTCTGCACAATCTTTGCATCATCTGCAAACATATTCATGAATGAATTTACAGACTCTGGTAGGTCATTTACATATACAAGGAACAAAAGTGGCCCTAAAACTGAACCCTGTGGAACTCCACTACTAACTCTTCTCCATTCAGACACAGAGTGTCTTACTCTAACCCTCTGTTCCCTTCCTTCTAAGTAAGTTTTTATCCATTCCAAAACATTTCCACCTATTCTAGCCATTGCTTGCAGCTTCCTAATAAGTCTCCCATGTGGAACAGTGTCAAACGCTTTCTGGAAGTCTAGGAATATGCAATCTGCCCAGCCCTCTCTTTCCTGTAAGAATTGGCTTACCTCATCACAAAATTCTAATAAGTTTGTTACTGTTGATCTACCTTCTCTGAAGCCATGTTGCCACACTGACAAAAAGTTGAAGGATTCCAAGTGAAGAGAGATATGTTTCCTTAGTAGTTTCTCCATAACTTTGCAAACTATGCTGGTCAAGGAAACTGTGTGTGTGTGTGTGTGTGTGTGTGTGTGTGTGTGTGTGTGTGATGTGTGTGTGTGATTACCTAATTGTGATTACCTAATTGTGCTTACGGGAAAGAGCCCGAAGCTCGTATCTTCCCGTCTTCTGATCGGTTCCATTTTATACTTAGTGATACTTATCATACCTGTCCTTAAAACTATGGATTGAGATAGCATTAACTACCTCCTCGCTTTGCGAATTCCAATTTTCAACTACTCTTACACTGAAAAAGTATTTCCTTACATCCTGCAGAGAAGTTTTCTTACGAAGCTTCAAACTATGACCTCTAGTTCTAAAGCCTGCCATATCAAAAAATCGATCCCTATCCACTCTATCATAACCATAAAGGAATTTAAAGACTGTCACCATATCCCCCCTCACTCTTCTAGCTTCGAGTGATGGTAAGTCTAATTCCCTCAGCCTCTCATCATAACTGAGATTGCGTATTTCTGACACCAGTTTCGTGGCATGTCTCTGAACTTTTTCAAGCTTAGCTATGTGCTTTTTCAAGTGCGGATTCCAAAAGGGGGCTGCATATTTGAGTTTTGGCCTCACATAGGTTACATAAATATTTCTGAACATTTCCTTGTCCATGTGCCTGAAGGCTACCCTTACATTTGATAAGAATGCACATGCTGCCCTTACTATGCCATTTATATGTATTTCTGGAGACAAATCTGCCAGTATGTTTACTCCTAGATCTCTCTCATTTTCTGTCTCTTGAAGTTGTACTCCAGCCACCGAGTAGTCAAGCTTGGGCCTTCTTGCACTTCTACCATTCTCATTACCTTACATTTTGAAGTATTGAATTCCATTAGCCACTTTTCTGACCACTCATGCAGATTATCTAGATCTTCCTGAAGTTCTCTACTATTGTTCTCGTTTCTTACTTTCTTCACAATCTTTGCATCATCTGCAAACATATTCATGAATGAATTTACAGACTCTGGTAGGTCATTTACATATACAAGGAACAAAAGTGGCCCTAAAACTGAACCCTGTGGAAAACCACTACTAACTCTTCTCCATTCAGACACTGAGTGTCTTACTCTAACCCTCTGTTCCCTTCCTTCTAAGTAAGTTTTTATCCATTCCAAGACATTTCCACCTATTCTAGCCATTGCTTGCAGCTTCCTAATAAGTCACCCATGTAGTACAGTGTCAAACGCTTTCTGGAAGTCTAGGAATATGCAATCTGCCCACCCCTCTCTTTCCTGTAAGATTCGGCATACCTCATCATAAAATTCTAATAAGTTTGTTACTGTTGATCTACCTTCTCTGAAGCCATGTTGCCTCACTGACAAAAAGTTGAAGGATTCCAAGTGAAGAGAGATATGTTTCCTTAGTAGTTTCTCCATAACTTTGCAAACTATGCTGGTCAAGGTACTGGTCTATAGTTCAGAGCCGTATCCCTCCTTCCCTTTTTGAAGATAGGTATCACATTTGCTTGTTTCCAGCATCTTGGAATCTCCCCTGACTCCAGTGACTTTTTAAATATGATACTTAGTGCCACTGATATCGAGTTTGCGCATTTTTTAAGCACATGAGGGGATACGTCATCAGGACCTGTAGCTTTATGAACATCTAAATCCATCAGCGCTTTGCATACCTCTGTGGCTGTAAGGTTGATGTTCTCTAATACCGGCCCTTGAGCTTCTATCTCTGCAATCTGAATGTGTGTGTGTGTGATTACCTAATTGATTACCTAATTGTGTTTACGGGAAAGAGCACGGAGCTCGTATCTTCCCGTCTCCTGATCGGTTCACTTTTATACTTAGTGATATTTATCATACCTGTCCTTAAAACTATGGATTGAGATAGCATTAACTACCTCCTCGCTTTGCAAATTCCAATAATCAACTACTCTTACACTGAAAAAGTATTTCCTTACATCCTGCAAGGAAGTTTTCTTACGAAGCTTCAAACTATGACCTCTAGTTCTAGGGCCAGCCATATCAAAATATCAATCCCTATCCACTCTATCATAACCATGAAGAAATTTAAAGACTGTCACCATATCCCCCCTCACTCTTCTAGCTTCGAGTGATGGTAAGTCTAATTCCCTCAGCCTCTCTTCATAACTGAGATTGCGTATTTCTGACACCAGTTTCGTGGCATGTCTTTGAACTTTTTCAAGCTTAGATATGTGCTTTTTCAAGTGCGGATTCCAAAAGGGGGCTGCATATTCGAGTTTTGGCCTCACATAGGTTACATAAATATTTCTGAACATTTCCTTGTCCATGCGCCTGAAGGCTACCCTTACATATGATAAGAATGCATATGCTGCCCTTACTATGCCATTTATATGTATTTCTGGAGACAAATCTGCCAGTATGTTTACTCCTAGATCTCTCTCATTTTCTGTCTTTTGAAGTTGTACTCCAGCCACCGAGTAGTCAAGCTTGGGCCTTCTTGCACTTGTACCCATTCTCATTACCTTACATTTTGAAGTATTGAATTTCATTAGCCACTTTTCTGACCACTCATGCAGATTATTTAGATCCTTCTGATGTTCTCTACCATTGTTCTCGCTTTTTACTTTCTTCACAATCTTTACATCATCTGCAAACATATTCATGAATGAATTTACAGACTCTGGTAGGTCATTTACATATACAAGGAACAAAAGTGGCCCTAAAACTGAACCCTGTGGAACTCCACTACTAACTCTTCTCCATTCAGACACTGAGTGTCTTACTCTAACCCTCTGTTCCCTTCCTTCTAAGTAAGTTTTTATCAATTCCAAAACATTTCCACCTATTCTAGCCATTGATTGCAGCTTCCTAATAAGTTTCCCATGTGGAACAGTGTCAAACGCTTTCTGGAAGTCTAGGAATATGCAATCTGCCCAGCCCTCTCTTTTCTGTAAGATTTGGCTTACCTCATCATAAAATTCTTTTAAGTTTGTTACTGTTGATCTACCTTCTCTGAAGACATGTTGCCTCACTGACAAAAAGTTGAAGGATTCCAGGTGAAGAGAGATATGTTTCCTTAGTAGTTTCTCGATAACTTTGCAAACTATGCTGGTCAAAGAAACTGGTCTATAGTTCAGAGCCGTATCCCTCCTTCCCTTTTTGAAGATAGGTATCACATTTGCTTGTTTCCAGCATCTTGGAATCTCCACCGACTTCAATGACTCCTTAAATATGATACTTAGTGCCACTGATATTGTGTTTGCGCATTGTTTAAGCACATGAGGGGATATGTCATCAGGACCTGTAGCTTTATGAACATCTAAATCCATCAGCGCTTTGCATACCTCTGTGGCTGTAAGGTTGATGTTCTCTAATATGGGCCCTTGAGCTTCTATCTTTGCAGTCTGTATATGTGTGTGTGATTACCTAATTGATTTCCTAATTGTGCTTACGGGAAAGAGCACAAAGCTCGTATCTTCCCGTCTCCTGATCGGTTCCATTTTATACTTTGTGATACTTATCATACCTGTCCTTAAAACTATGGATTGAGATAGCATTAACTACCTCCTCGCTTTGCGAATTCCAATTTTCAACTACTCTTACACTGAAAAAGTATTTCCTTACATCCTGCAGAGAAGTTTTCTTACGAAGCTTCAAACTATGACCTCTAGTTCTAGAGCCTGCAATATCAAAAAATCGATCCCTATCCACTCTATCATAACCATAAAGGAATTTAAAGTCTGTCACCATATCCCCCCCTCACTCTTCTAGCTTCGAGTGATGGTAAGTCTAATTCCCTCAGCCTCTCATCATAACTGAGATTGCGTATTTCTGACACCAGTTTCGTGGCATGTCTTTGAACTTTTTCAAGCTTAGCTATGTGCTTTTTCAAGTGCGGATTCCAAAAGGGGGCTGCATATTCGAGTTTTGGCCTCACATAGGTTACATAAATATTTCTGAACATTTCCTTGTCCATGTGCCTGAAGGCTACCCTTACATATGATAAGAATGCATATGCTGCCTTTACTATGCCATTTATATGCATTTCTGGAGACAAATCTGCCAGTATGTTTACTCCTAGATCTCTCTCATTTTCTGTCTCTTGAAGTTGTACTCCAGCCACCGAGTAGTCAAGCTTGGGCCTTCTTGCACTTGTACCCATTCTCATTACCTTACATTTTGAAGTATTGAATTTCATTAGCCACGTTTCTGACCACTCATGCAGATTATTTACATCCTCCTGATGTTCTCTACCATTGTTCTCGTTTTTTACTTTCTTCACAATCTTTACATCATCTGCAAACATATTCATGAATGAATTTACAGACTCTGGTAGGTCATTTACATATACAAGGAACAAAAGTGGCCCTAAAACTGAACCCTGTGGAACTCCACTACTAACTCTTCTCCATTCAGAAACTGAGTGTCTTACTCTAACCCTCTGTTCCCTTCCTTCTAAGTAAGTTTTTATCCATTCCAAAACATTTCCACCTATTCTAGCCATTGATTGCAGCTTCCTAATAAGTTTCCCATGTGGAACAGTGTCAAACGCTTTCTGGAAGTCTAGGAATATGCAATCTGCCCAGAACTCTCTTTTCTGTAAGATTTGGCTTACCTCATCATAAAATTCTTTTAAGTTTGTTACTGTTGATCTACCTTCTCTGAAGACATGTTGCCTCACTGACAAAACGTTGAAGGATTCCAGGTGAAGAGAGATATGTTTCCTTAGTAGTTTCTCGATAACTTTGCAAACTATGCTGGTCAAGGAAACTGGTCTATAGTTCAGAGCCGTATCCCTCCTTTCCTTTTTGAAGATAGGTATCACATTTGCTTGTTTCCAGCATCTTGGAATCTCCCCCGACTTCAGTGACTCCTTAAATATGATACTTAGTGCCACTGATATTGTGTTTGCGCATTGTTTAAGCACATGAGGGGATATGTCATCAGGACCTGTAGCTTTATGAACATCTAAATCCATCAGCACTTTGCATACCTCTGTGGCTGTAAGGTTGATGTTCTCTAATATGGGCCCTTGAGCTTCTATCTCTGCAATCTGTATATGTGTGTGTGATTACCTAATTGATTTCCTAATTGTGTTTACGGGAAAGAGCCCAAAGCTCGTATCTTCCAGTCTCCTGATCGGTTCCATTTTATACTTAGTGATACTTATCATACCTGTCCTTAAAACTATGGATTGAGATAGCATTAACTACCTCCTCACTTTGCGAATTCCAATTTTCAACTACTCTTACATTGAAAAAGTATTTCCTTACATCCTGCAGAGAAGTTTTCTTACGAAGCTTCAAACTATGACCTCTAGTTCTAGAGCCTGCCATATCAAAAAATCGATCCCTATCCACTCTATCATAACCATAAAGGAATTTAAAGACTTTCACCATATCCCCCCTCACTCTTCTAGCTTCGAGTGATGGTAAGTCTAATTCCCTCAGCCTCTCATCATAACTGAGATTGCGTATTTCTGACACCAGTTTCGTGGCATGTCTCTGAACTTTTTCAAGCTTAGCTATGTGCTTTTTCAAGTGCGGATTCCAAAAGGGGTTTGCATATTCGAGTTTTGGCCTCACATAGGTTACATAAATATTTCTGAACATTTCCTTGTCCATGTGCCTGAAGGCTACCCTTGCAATTGATAAGAATGCATATGCTGCCCTTACTAGGCCATTTATATGTATTTCTGGAGACAAATCTGCCAGCATGTTTACTCCTAGATTTCTCTCATTTTCTGTCTCTTGAAGTTGTACTCCAGCCACCGAGTAGTCAAGCTTGGGCCTTCTTGCACTTGTACCCATTCTCATTACCTTACATTTTGAAGTATTGAATTCCATTAGCCACTTTTCTGACCACTCATGCAGATAATCTAGATCTTCCTGAAGTTCTCTACTATTGTTCTCGTTTCTTACTTTCTTCACAATCTTTGCATCATCTGCAAACATATTCATATTTAAGGAGTCACTGGAGTCGGGGGAGATTCCAAGATGCTGGAAACAAGCAAATGTGATACCTATGTTCAAAAAGGGAAGGAGGGATACGGCTCTGAACTATAGACCAGTCTCCCTGACCAGCATATTTTGCAAAGTTATGGAGAAACTACTAAGGAAACATATCTCTCTTCACTTGGAATCCGTCAACTTTTTGTCAGTGAGGCAACATGGCTTCAGAGAAGGTAGATCAACAGTAACAAACTTATTAGAATTTTATGATGAGGTAAGCCAAATCTTACAGGAAAGAGAGGGCTGGGCAGATTGCATATTCCTAGACTTCCAGAAAGCGTTTGACACTGTTCCACATGGGAGACTTATTAGGAAGCTGCAATCAATGGCTAGAATAGGTGGAAATGTTTTGGAATGGATAAAAACTTACTTAGAAGGAAGGGAACAGAGGGTTAGAGTAAGACACTCAGTGTCTGAATGGAGAAGAGTTAGTAGTGGAGTTCCACAGGGTTCAGTTTTAGGGCCACTTTTGTTCCTTGTATATGTAAATGACCTACCAGAGTCTGTAAATTCATTCATGAATATGTTTGCAGATGATGCAAAGATTGTAAAGAAAGTAAAAAACGAGAACAATGGTAGAGAACTTCAGGAGGTTCTAAATAATCTGCATGAGTGGTCAGAAAAGTGGCTAATGAAATTCAATACTTCAAAATGTAAGGTAATGAGAATGGGTACAAGTGCAAGAAGGCCCAAGCTTGACTACTTGGTGGCTGGAGTACAACTTCAAGAGACAGAAAATGAGAGAGATCTAGGAGTAAACATACTGGCAGATTTGTCTCCAGAAATACATATAAATGGCATAGTAAGGGCAGCATATGCATTCTTATCAAATGTAAGGGTAGCCTTCAGGCACATGGACAAGGAAATGTTCAGAAATATTTATGTAACCTATCTAAGGCCAAAATTCGAATATGCAGGCCCCTTTTGGAATCCGCACTTGAAAAAGCACATAGCTAAGCTTGAAAAAGTTCAAAGACATGCCACGAAACTGGTGCCAGAAATACGCAATCTCAGTTATGATGAGAGGCTGAGGGAATTAGACTTACCATCACTCAAAGCTAGAAGAGTGAGGGGGGATATGGTGACAGTCTTTAAATTCCTTCATGGTTATGATAGAGTGGATAGGGATCGATATTTTGATATGGCTGGCTCTAGAACTAGAGGTCATAGTTTGAAGCTTCGTAAGAAAACTTCTTTGCAGGATGTAAGGAAATACTTTTTCAGTGTAAGAGTAGTTGATAATTGGAATTCGCTAAGCGAGGAGGTAGTTAATGCTATCTGAATCCATAGTTTTAAGGACAGGTACGATAAGTATCACTAAGTATAAAATGGAACTGATCAGGAGACAGGAAGATACGAGCTTTGGGCTCTTTCCCGTAAACACAATTAGGTAATCACAATTAGGTAATCATGAATGAATTTACAGACTCTGGTAGGTCATTTTTATATACAAGGAACAAAAGTGGCCCTAAAACTGAACCCTGTGGAACTCCACTACTAACTCTTCTCAATTCAGACACTGAGTGTCTTACTCTAACCCTCTGTTCCCTTCCTTCTAAGTAAGTTTTTATCCATCCCAAGACATTTCCACCTATTCTAGCAATTGCTTGCAGCTTCCTAATAAGTCTCCCATGTGGAACAGTGTCAAACGCTTTCTGGAAGTCTAGGAATATGCAATCTGCCCAGCCCTCTCTTTCCTGTAAGATTCGGCATACCTCATCATAAAATTCTAATAAGTTTGTTACTGTTGATCTACCTTCTCTGAATCCATGTTGATTCACTGACAAAAAGTTGAAGGATTCCAAGTGAAGAGAGATATGTTTCCTTAGTAGTTTCTCGATAACTTTGCAAACTATGCTGGTCAAGGAAACTGGTCTATAGTTCAGAGCCGTATCCCTCCTTCCCTTTTTGAAGATAGGTATCACATTTGCTTGTTTCCAGCATCTTGGAATCTTTCCTGACTCCAGTGACTTTTTAAATATGATACTTAGTGCCACTGATATTGAGTTTGCGCATTTTTTAAGCACATGAGGGGATACGTCATCAGGACCTGTAGCTTTATGAACATCTAAATCCATCAGCGCTTTGCATACCTCTGTGGCTGTAAGGTTGATGTTCTCTAATACCGGCTCTTGAGCTTCTATCTCTGCAATCTGTATGTGTGTGTGTGATTACCTAATTGATTACCTAATTGTGTTAACGGGAAAGAGCCCAAAGCTCGTATCTTCCTGTCTCCTGATCGGTTCCATTTTATACTTAGTGATACTTATCATACCTGTCCTTAAAACTATGGATTGAGATAGCATTAACTACCTCCTTGCTTAGCGAATTCCAATTATCAACTACTCTTACACTGAAAAAGTATTTCCTTACATCCTGCAAAGAAGTTTTCTTACGAAGCTTCAAACTATGACCTCTAGTTCTAGAGCCAGCCATATCAAAATATCGATCCCTATCCACTCTATCATAACCATGAAGGAATTTAAAGACTGTCACCATATCCCCCCTCACTCTTCTAGCTTCGAGTGATGGTAAGTCTAATTCCCTCAGCCTCTCATCATAACTGAGATTGCGTATTTCTGGCACCAGTTTCGTGGCATGTCTTTGAACTTTTTCAAGCTTAGCTATGTGCTTTTTCAAGTGTGGATTCCAAAAGGGGGCTGCATATTCGAGTTTTGGCCTCACATAGGTTACATAAATATTTCTGAACATTTCCTTGTCCATGTGCCTGTAGGCTACCCTTACATTTGATAAGAATGCATATGCTGCCCTTACTATGCCATTTATATGTATTTCTGGAGACAAGTCTGCCAGTATGTTTACTCCTAGATCTCTCTCATTTTCTGTCTCTTGAAGTTGTACTCCAGCCACCGAGTAGCCAAGCTTGGGCCTTCTTGCACTTGTACCCATTCTCATTACCTTACATTTTGAAGTATTGAATTTCATTAGCCACTTTTCTGACCACTCATGCAGATTATTTAGATCCTCCTGATGTTCTCTACCATTGTTCTCGCTTTTTACTTTCTTCACAATCTTTACATCATCTACAAACATATTCATGAATGAATTTACAGACTCTGGTAGGTCATTTACATATACAAGGAACAAAAGTGGCCCTAAAACTGAACCCTGTGGAACTCCACTACTAACTCTTCTCCATTCAGACACTGAGTGTCTTACTCTAACCCTTTGTTCCCTTCCTTCTAAGTAAGTTTTTATCCATTCCAAAACATTTCCACCTATTCTAGCCATTGATTGCAGCTTCCTAATAAGTCTCCCATGTGGAACAGTGTCAAACGCTTTCTGGAAGTCTAGGAATATGCAATCTGCCCAGCCCTCTCTTTCCTGTAAGATTTGGCTTACCTCATCATAAAATTCTTTTAAGTTTGTTACTGTTGATCTACCTTCTCTGAAGACATGTTGCCTCACTGACAAAAAGCTGAAGGATTCCAGGTGAAGAGAGATATGTTTCCTTAGTAGTTTCTCGATAACTTTGCAAACTATGCTGGTCAAGGAAACTGGTCTATAGTTCAGAGCCGTATCCCTCCTTCCCTTTTTGAAGATAGGTATCACATTTGCTTGTTTCCAGCATCTTGGAATCTCCCCCGACTCTAGTGACTCCTTTAATATGATACTTAGTGCCACTGATATTGTGTTTGCGCATTTTTTAAGCACATGAGGGGATATGTCATCAGGACCTGTAGCTTTATGAACATCTAAATCCATCAGCGCTTTGCATACCTCTGTGGCTGTAAGGTTGATGTTCTCTAATACCGGCCCTTGAGCTTCTATTACTGCAATCTGAGGAGGCGGGGTATTTTCTACTGTAAATACTCACTGAAACTCCTTGTTCAATTCTTTGCAGATCTCTTCATCCGTCTCAGTGATGCTTCCATCCGCTCTCTTTAGCCTTAAAACCTGTTCTTTTACCTTCAGTTTTCCTCTGATAAAGCTGTGGAAAAGCTTGTTATTTTCTTTAGCCTTCCTGGTGATGTCCCTCTCATAGTCTCTCTCTGCCTCTCTACTTTTACTTAGGTAGTCATTTCTTGCTCTTTTGTAGGTTTGCCAGGCATTTATGTTTTTTCTCCTCCTATACCTTTTCCAGCATTTGTCTCTCCACTCCTTAGCTCTTTTACACCCATTATCGAACCATTTCTCTCTGGCATGAATTACACCTACTTTGGTGACAGGTATGCAGCAATCTACTATCTTCCCATATATCTCACAAAAGATGTCATACATTTCTTGTACAGATTTGTTGTAAAATAAGGTTCTCCAGTCAAAAACTACAACAAGCTCATTCATTTTGATGTAATCTCCTTTCGGATAGTTCCTCCTCATGTCCTCAGTGCCTCTACTCTCAGGAAGAATATCTTCAATGATATACTCCATCAACAACACACAGTGGTCTCTCTTTCCAATTGGTGGTTCATACTCAATTTCTTCAATATCCAGCACATTGTCTGTGAACACTAGCTCAAGTAGTGATGGCTCATCCCCACCCCTGGCCCTTGTTGGTTCCATTACATGTTGGTGTAGGAAATTCCCTTGTACGCAATCTAGGAATCTTGCCCCGAATGAGTCCTCACCACTGTGTGGGTCAAGATTTATCCAATCTATCTCTTTATGATTAAAGTCTCCCATAATCAAAATCCTACATTTTTTTCCCCGTGCCATATTAATAACTGAGTTTATGACTTCAATAGTACCTATATGACTTTCCTCATAAACTTCAAGCCTATTTTGGTTCCTTGGTGGGTTGTATACAACAGTTATTATAATGCTCTCTGACCCAGTATTTATGCGAGCAACAAGAAATTCCTTGAACTCACTTTCTATAGCCAAGTTTATTTCTTCAACTTGAATCCTTTCACTTATGAGCAGTGCTATCCCTCCACCAGTCCTCTCAGATCTTTCAACCCTTAGTATTCTGAAGCCCTTAGGAAAAACTGTGACACTGTTTATGTCCTTACTCAACTTAGTCTCTGTAATTGCTACTATATCTGCCTTACTGTTGTGAATCCTATCTTTTAATTCTACTGCCTTACCAGCTAATCCATCAGCATTTGTGTATAACAATCTTAATGAGGCCCCATCCCCTGATCTTCTGTCATTATCTTCTTTATCTCCCCTTTGTCGGGAAGAATTCTGAAATGAAATTTTCCTTGTGTTCTTCATTTCTTTCCTCATTTAACCTTCTTGCCTCTTGCAACAAGTTTTTGATCTTTCCCATCTCTTCCTGTGTTCTGTATTGTCTAATGAACACTTCTTTGAATTCTTGAAGGTCTTTTAGACTTTTTTTCTTAACAATATTTCCCTACATGTTTCCCCTCTCTCAAAGGTTACTTTTGTTGGTCTCGGCTTTCCTTCTCTCGAATATTTACCTAGTTGGTGTATGTTTACAATATCCTCAGGACCACAAACTACTCCAAGCTTTCTTATCAGGTCTACAACCCTAGCTTTATTTTCTTCAAGTCTCCCCTGCCATGTTGGCTCCTGGGATTCGCTTATGCCTGAGATTACCACTGTCTTCTCCTTATCAAGTGCCTGTCTGATGAGTGGGTTTGCCCTTTCCATCACAACATCTTTTATTTTTTTGATTACTGTCTCTTTATAGTCAACTGTTTGTATGTTTTCCAGTGCCACCACCTTTACAGCCTCTTTAACTGCCACATTCCCCTTTAGTGCATCAGCAAAGGAAGTTTTCATGGCATCATTTTCCATATTCAGCTCCTGGAACTCTTTTCTGAACTGTTCAATGTTTTCCTTAATCTGGACATTCCAAGCAGCAATCTCGTCTCTCTCAGAAGAGAGCAGTGAACTAACATCTAATTCCTTTAGGTTGTCATTCAGCTGTTTGTTTTTATCTTCTTGTTTAGAAATTCTAGATTCTAGTTGACTCTTTTCCCCTTCCAGCTTCTTTATTCTTTTTTCTAGTTCCTTTCTCTCCTGCCCTTGTTCTTTATTTGCTTCCTCTAAAGATCTTATTTGCTCTCTGAGTGTTTCATTCTCTTTCATTTCTCCATCCATATTCCAAATTTTTTCATCAAGGCTTATAACCATTGCCTCTAAATTCTTGAATTTCCGTTTAAGTCTCCTAATGGCTACCCCTCCTACCGACCCATGGATGGGAGAGGTTTGGGACAGAGATGGCGTCATTTTTATGTTCTCCCTCTCACAGAATATAGAAAGAAGAAGAGAAAGAGGAAACAAAAAAGAGAAAAACTTTTAATTAAGCTTCACACAGAAATTTTATATCTCCATAGAAGTGCTATTTAGTGACTCAGTTTATCTCTTTTCTGGCAGCACACATCTTAACTTAAAAACTTGACCATGGTAATTTAAGGATAAAAAGAAAAAGAAACATAAATGCAACAAAACAAAAGTCAAACCTGAAGGAAAAATTCGAATTTGTGTCTGAGGAGGCACCCACCTGTTTCTGCTATATATTCTTCCTAACTGATAAACTCACTTGCTAACCAAGATATGTTATCACAGGATTAGACTTTTCATTTAACTCAATATATATACAAAATAAAAAAAAATAGTAAAAGAGAAAGCTAAAAGAAAAGCAAAAAAATGACGAAAATAAGACAGCTGTACTAATTGGCAACTTAACTCAGTACTGTTGACAGGTGGGTATTTGGTATTTATTTAATTATTCAATTATTTCCTGTATCAAACTAACTAACAAGTTAATATAAATGGGAGGATACTGATTTTAACAATATATGGAACCAAAGGATCAGGTAAACGGCTTAAGAGCTTTCCCCAGTTTACACAGAAAATTAGGTAATGTGATGTGATGGCTTCACCTCTGGCAACTCTTCTAAATTTCCTTCAAGGCAGAACTGGACAGCAGCTTCTCTCTCTTCTCACGAAAATGTGTGTGTGATTACCTAATTGTGATTACCTAATTGTATTTACGGGAAAGAGTCCAAAGCTCGTATCTTCCTGTCTCCTGATCGGTTCCATTTTATACTTAGTGATACTTATCATACCTGTCCTTAAAACTATGGATTGAGATAGCATTAACTACCTCCTTGCTTAGCGAATTCCAATTATCAACTACTCTTACACTGAAAAAGTATTTCCTTACATCTTGCAAAGAAGTTTTCTTACGAAGCTTCAAACTATGACCTCTAGTTCTAGAGCTAGCCATATCAAAATATCGATCCCTATCCACTCTATCAT
The DNA here is from genome assembly GCA_037179515.1 of Halocaridina rubra. Taxonomy (NCBI): domain Eukaryota; kingdom Metazoa; phylum Arthropoda; class Malacostraca; order Decapoda; family Atyidae; genus Halocaridina; species Halocaridina rubra. The sequence goes on along the minus strand of JAXCGZ010019445.1, from coordinate 16,842 downwards.
AACCATGAAGGAATTTAAAGACTGTTACCATATCCCCCCCTCACTCTTCTAGCTTCGAGTGATGGTAAGTCTAATTCCCTCAGCCTCTCATCATAACTGAGATTGCGTATTTCTGGCACCAGTTTCGTGGCATGTCTTTGAACTTTTTCAAGCTTAGCTATGTGCTTTTTGAAGTGCGGATTCCAAAAGGGGGCTGCATATTCGAGTTTGGCCTCACATAGGTTACATAAATATTTCTGAACATTTCCTTGTCCATGTGCCTGAAGGCTACCCTTACATTTGATAAGAATGCATATGCTGCCCTTACTATGCCATTTATATGTATTTCTGGAGACAAATCTGCCAGTATGTTTACTCCTAGATCTCTCATTTTCTGTCTCTTAAAGTTGTACTCCAGCCACCGAGTAGTCAAGCTTGGGCCTTATTGCACTTGTACCCATTCTCATTACCTTACATTTTGAAGTATTGAATTTCATTAGCCACTTTTCTGACCACTCATGCAGATTATTTAGATCCTCCTGAAGTTCTCTACCATTGTTCTCGTTTTAAACTTTCTTCACAATCTTTGCATCATCTGCAAACATATTCATGAATAAATTTACAGACTCTGCTAGGTCATTTACATATACAAGGAACTAAAGTGGCCCTAAAACTGAACCCTGTGGAACTCCACTACTAACTCTTCTCCATTCAGACACTGAGTGTCTTACTCTAACCCTCTGTTCCCTTCCTTCTAATGAAAGTTTTTATCCATTCCAAAACATTTCCACCTATTCTAGCCATTGATTGCAGCTTCCTAATAAGTCTCCCATGTGGAACAGTGTCAAACGCTTTCTGGAAGTCTAGGAATATGCAATCTGCCCAGCCCTCTCTTTCGTGTAAGATTTGGCTTACCTCATCATAAAATTCTTTTAAGTTTGTTACTGTTGATCTACCTTCTCTGAAGCCATGTTGCCTCACTGACAAAAAGTTGAAGGATTCCAAGTGAAGAGAGATATGTTTCCTTAGTAGTTTCTCGATAACTTTGCAAACTATGCTGGTCAAGGAAACTGGTCTATAGTTCAGAGCCGTATCCCTCCTTCCCTTTTTGAAGATAGGTATCACATTTGCTTGTTTCCAGCATCTTGGAATCTCCCTCGACTCCAGTGACTCCTTAAATATGATACTTAGTGCCACTGATACTGTGTTTGCGCATTTTTTAAGCACATGAGGGGATATGTCATCAGGACCTGTAGCTTTATGAACATCTAAATCCATCAGCGCTTTGCATACCTCTGTGGCTATAAGGTTGATGTTCTCTAATACCGGCCCTTGAGCTTCTATCACTGCAATCTGAGGAGGCGGGGTATTTTCTACTGTAAATACTGACTGAAACTCCTTGTTCAAATCTTTGCAGATCTCTTCATCCGTCTCAGTGATGCTTCCATCCGCTCTCTTTAGCCTTAAAACCTGTTCTTTTACCTTCAGTTTTCCTCTGATAAAGCTGTGGAAAAGCTTGGGATTTTTTTTAGCCTTCCTGGTGATGTCCCTCTCATAGTCTCTCTCTGCCTCTCTCCTTTTACTTAGGTAGTCATTTCTTGCTCTTTTGTAGGTTTGCCAGGCATTTATGTTTTTTCTCCTCCTATACCTTTTCCAGCATTTGTCTCTCCACTCCTTAGCTCTTTTACACCCATTATCGAACCATTTCTCTCTGGCATGAATTACACCTACTTTGGTGACAGGTATGCAGCAATCTACTCTCTTCCCATATTTCTCACAAAAGATGTCATACATTTCTTGTACAGATTTGTTGTAAAATAAGGTTCTCCAGTCAATAACTGCAAAAAGCTCATTCATTTTGATGTAATCTCCTTTCGGATAGTTCCTCCTCATGTCCTCAGTGCCTCTACTCTCAGGAAGAATATCTTCAATGATATACTCTATCAACAACACACAGTGGTCACTCTTTCCAATTGGTGGTTCATACTCTATTTTTTCAATATCCAACACATTATCTGTGAACACTAGATCAAGTAGTGATGGCTCATCCCCACCCCTGGCCCTTGTTATTTCCATTACAGGTTGGTGTAGGAAATTCCCTTGTACGCAATCTAGGAATCTTGCCCCGAATGAGTCCTCACCACTGTGTGGGTCAAGATTTATCCAATTTATCTCTTTATGATTAAAGTCTCCCATAATCAAAATCCTACATTTTTTTTCCCATGCCATGTTAACAACTGAGTTTATGACTTCAATAGTACCTATATGACTTTCCTCATAAACTTCAAGCCTATTTTGGTTCCTTGGTGGGTTGTATACAACAGTTATTATAATGCTCTCTGACCCAGTATTTATGCGAGCAACAAGAAATTCCTTGAACTCACTTTCTATAGCCAAGTTTATTTCTTCAACTTGAATCCTTTCACTTATGAGCAGTGCTATCCCTCCACCAGTCCTTTCAGATCTTTCAACCCTTAGTATTCTGAAGCCCTTTGGAAAAACTGTGACACTGTTTATGTCCTTACTCAACTTAGTCTCTGTAATTGCTACTATATCTGCCTTACTGTTGTGAATCCTATCTTTTAATTCTACTGCCTTACCAGCTAATCCATCAGCATTTGTGTATAACAATCTTAATGAGGCCCCATCCCCTGATCTTCTGTCATTATCTTCTTTATCTCCCCTTTGTCTAGAAGAACTCTGTTATGAAAATTTTTCTTCTCTTCTTCATTTCTTTCATCATTTAACCTTCTTGCCTCTTGCAACAAGTTTTTGATCTTTCCCATCTCTTCCTGTGTTCTGTATCGTCTAATGAACACTTCTTTGAATTCTTGAAGGTCTTTTAGACTTTTTTTTCTCAACAATATTTCCCTACATGTTTCCCCTCTCTCAAAGGTTACTTTTGTTGGTCTTGGCTTTCCTTCCCTCGAATATTTACCTAGTTGGTGTATGTTTACAATATCCTCAGGACCCCATACTACTCCAAGCTTTCTTGTCAGGTCTACAACCCTAGCTTTATTTTCTTCAAGTCTCCCCTGCCATGTTGGCTCCTGGGATTCGCTTATGCCTGAGATTACCACTGTCTTCTCCTTATCAAGTGCCTGTCTGATGAGTGGGTTTGCCCTTTCCATCACAACGTCTTTCATTTTTTCGATTACTGTCTCTTTATAGTCAACTGTTTGTATGTTTTCCAGTGCCACCACCTTTACAGCCTCTTTTACTGCCACATTCCCCTTTAGTGCATCAGCAAAGGAAGTTTTCATGGCATCATTTTCCATATTCAGCTCCTGGAACTCTTTTCTGAACTGTTCAATGTTTTCCTTAATCTGGACATTCCAAGCAGCAATCTCGTCTCTCTCAGAAGAGAGCAGTGAACTAACATCTAATTCCTTTAGGTTGTCATTCAGCTGTTTGTTTTTATCTTCTTGTTTAGAAATTCTAGATTCTAGTTGACTCTTTTCCCCTTCCAGCTTTTTTATTCTTTTTTCTAGTTCCTTTCTCTCCTGCCCTTGTGCTTTATTTGCTTCCTCCGAAGATCTTATTTGCTCTCTGAGTGTTTCATTCTCTTTCATTTCTCCATCCATATTCCGAATTTTATCATCAAGGCTTATAACCATTGCCTCTAAATTCTTAATTTTCCATTTAAGTCTCCTAATGGCTACCCTTCCTACCGACCCATGGATGGGAGAGGTTTGGGACAGAGATGGCGTCATTTTTATGTTCTCCCTCTCTCAGAATATAGAAAGAAGACGAGAAAGAGAGAAAAAAAGAGAAAAACTTTTAATTAAGCTTCACACAGAATTTTTATATCTCCATATAAGTGCTATTTAGTGACTCAGTTTATCTCTTTTCTGGTAACACACATCTTAACTTAAAAACTTGACCATGGTAATTTAAGGATAAAAAGAAAAAGAAAAAAATGCAACAAAACAAAAGTCAAAACTGAAGAAAAAATTCGAATTTGTGTCTGAGGTGGCACCCACCTGTTTCTGCAATATATTCTTCCTAGCTGATAAACTCACTTGCTAACCAAGATATGTTATCACAGGATTAGACTTTACATTTAACTCAATATATATACAAAATAAAAAAAAATAGTAAAAGAGAAAGCTAAAAGAAAAGCAAAAAAAAAAATGAAGAAAATAAGACAGCTGTACTACTTGGCAACTTAACTCAGTACTGTTGACAGGTGGATATTTGGTATTTTTTTTTTAATTACAATTATTTCGTGTATCAAACTAACTAACAAGTTAATATAAATGGGAAGGATACTGATTTTAACAATATATGGAACCACAGGATCAGGTAAACGGCTTAAGAGCTCTCCCCAGTTTACACAAAAAATTGGGTAATGTGATGTGATGGCTTCACCTCTGGCAACTCTTCTAAATTTCCTTCAAGGCAGAACTGGACGGCAGCTTCTCTCTCCCTTCACGAAAATGTTCTCAATTTTTTTTCCTTTAATATTTTGGACAGTCTCGTCATACAACAAATATAATAAATAATCCAATGTTTTTGGAAAATAGCAGAAAGAAAAACACTATAGAATAACACCAGCAGATTGCAAAATACTTAATGAAACAGCTTAACAATATGGTAAATAGAATAGAAATTAAATATTTAAGAAATACTGTTGTAAAGGCAGAAATCCTGAATAACACCTGAACCAGATCCTTATGTTATAATTATTCATGTATTTGATATAATCTCTTAGGAAGAATAGTGAATATTCAGTTCGAATGATATCTTTTAGAAATAATATCATATTTAGTGATATGTATAATTTCTAAATGTTCATAGACCTTTCCTTGTTTAACTCTTGCTTTAAGAAACTAAGTTACACTTCTGATAATAAAATAAAATCAGTTCCTGACAATATTGTTTTTTTTATTATATTGTCCTTTTTTAATTATTACTACTCTAATATTATTATTCTCTTAATTTTTGTTTTAAAAAGGAGAATTTGACCTTTCGTCAAGTACAATATTTCGAGTATCTTCCCTTCATTGTTTACAAACAACACTGGGAGGGAAGAGGTTTTCGTTCAAACTCTTGATACTTAATCACGTATTTTATTTCGGCTAATTAGGATTATATTTTGGGGTAAATGTCCAGTATAACTCCGGCGCCTTAATTTTGGCCTGTTTTCTTCCAAACCTTCACAAAACTCTTTGTATACATATGATACATTAGGAAAAAGTGGCGGTCAAATGCCACCTACCCGGCTACATGATATTTCGTATATACGGCGTTTCGTATATAAACAAAACAAGGTTTCGTACAATAAAAAAACGAGCTTTCGTACAATAAAAAAAAACGAGTTTTCGTATAATAGAGAACGAGATTTCGTACAATAGAAAAGCTCAATAAAATAAACTTTTGCTGTTGGGTATTTTAGCGGTAAAGTTCATTTTAGGTTGTCTATTTTTTTTTCTAAATTAATTCTAGATGCATATATTAGTATTAATACTTACCTATATATTTCATTTTTCAAATCCTGATTAATCTTACACTTTAATTATGTTTTAACTGTGACTGATAATTAACACAGGAGATCTAAAGGGCCGTTTATTTAGCACTTAACCTCGCTATATATTAATCCGTTTAACTGCATTGTAATTTGTGCGTGTCGGTATTAATTTACTCGTGAACGAGTAATTTTTGACTAATTATCAATGGATTATAATGGGTAGTTCATTATAGTGATAGGGTAACTTCAGTAACATAATGGCTAACGTTAGTACTAGAGTGCCTAGGTCTAGACCAGAATTAAACTTTCTACCAGCCTCTAATCGTTGCAGCAGTTGTTTTAAGCCAGTATTACCGAGACAGGAGGCATTTGCTTGTGATGAGTGTGACTTTTGGCGACATCGCGTATGTGGTACGAACATTTCTAGGTCAGATTATAGAGACATTAACAAATGCATCATGGATGGTCGAGAGTTTAGTTGGGTCTGTCCAGACTGTGAAGAGTATCATCTAGAAGCTGTAAATTCTAGTCCAGAACGGGTGTGGGCGAGTGGTAAGTGTTTTTTAATATTTTAATTTTTTTTATAAATTTTATTATTTTTTTTTACATATATAACATAACTTTGTTTTTATTACTTTTTTAATGTTAAATTATTATTTTTTATTAAAGTTATTAGTAATAACAATATAACATGTTTTTTACTTTTATTAAAGTTATTTTATATTTATTTTATTAATAAAACTTTTAGAAATTTTATTCGCATTTTCATTAATTTGCAGATTTCAACGTTGATACCACCATTGATGATGTCCAACAGTTACATGAGAACTCCATCCGTGTTGACACCAACATCCCAGAGGTTCTACCAGAGGATAGTCCCATCACGTGGACAGTAAGATATTTTTGTTATTTTCAGTAATATACATGTACATATTAAATAAGATGACTGTGATTATATATAATTTAACGTACAGAAAGATGACCGACACTTATATATTATTTAATGTATGAACATGGTAAATGTAAACAGCTATTTATAAAATTAATGTATTATTTAATTTTTGTATTATAGAGTGTATTATAATTTCAATATAACTGATATTGAGATTATATTTAGTATAAATTAATTTAATTATATTTTTTTTGTAGGTCGTGGCAACAGGCACCAAGCGTATGAAGCCCAGACTACATGACAGCAGAGGCTACACCTATACAGTCAGAGGGAAAACAGCCATGTCTACTTACTGGTGGTGTTCTATTCGGCAGAAGGACAACAGGTACTGATCATTTAGCAATATACAGTATAAATATAATATATCAATACATAACATAGAGGAATGTAAGCGTTTTTGATATCAATATTAGTAATTCATAAATATGTAATGGATATCTATTTGTAGCATATGTAATATTATAGTCTGTATTGTACAAAATATAATATTGTATAAATATTTGTAACTTATTTATTTATCATTTCAGATGTCCAGCCACGGTAACTGAGAAGGACAACAGCTTCAAACCTGGCGCCAACCCACACAACCATCCAGGTGACCCAGGGGCTTTGCTGAAGACGCAGGTTAGGGTTCAAGTTCTAGAGTTCTGCGGCAGTTCAACAGACACCCGTGCTGCCCCTGTGATTGCAGAAGAAGCCTTGCAGACCCACAAGACAGCAACCAGTCAAATCCTACATAAGCTAGAGAATGACATCAGAGCTGGTCAGCGCAAGCGCCAGTTTCTTCGACCCCCAGAGCCTAGTTGAATGACATACACTTCGAGGTATATACAATATTTTCACTATTTCTTTTAGAATCGCATCATTATTATCATATATGATTTATGATATATACATAAACATATATTTTGTACTTTACAAAAAATTAATTTAATATCCTCTATATATTGAGTATATTAAATACATTTAATATCCTCAATATTAATATTATATAAATAATATACAATATTTATTTTTCTTGCCATGAGCAGTTGGACGTTTACTATGTTGGACCAGAGTTTCTGTATATATATATATATATATATATATATATATATATATATATATATATATATATATATATATATATATATATATATATATATATATATATATATATATATATATATATATATATATATATATATATATATATATATATACATGCAGTATTCCCCCCCTTATTGCGGTAGTTCAGTTCCGGGACCCGGCGCGAACCGGGAAAACCGCGGAGTAGGATCAGCCTATATGTACATAGATAATTTAATATATTTTTACGTTTACACTGTATAAACCCTCCCTGTACTGTTAACATACCACCCTTTACTTAATAAACAACAGTATGCAACGTAAATTTATATGAAAGTGATAGATAAAATTACGGTGAATGAATTGGTAATTACATGACATACTCATTTACAATTATTTTTACGTTTACGTACTGTATAAACACTCCCTGCACTGTTAAAAAAACACCCTTTACATTATAAATGACAGCAAGCAACATAAATTTTTATGAAAGTGATAGGAAAACTTACCGTGAATGTATGATGATGTGACATACATAGGAATTTTACAATTATTTTTACGTTTACGTACTGTATAAACCCTCTCTGCACTGTTAAAAAAACACCCTTTACATTATAAATAACAGCTAGCAACGTAAATTTTTATGAAAGTGATAGATAAAATTATGGTGATTGAGGTGATGATGACGTGACATACATATGTACGTGATAGGTAAACTTACCATGAATGAGGTGATGATCATCATTCTCGATCCCGGAGGAAATTATTTCGCAGCCAATAAAAGCTTTACGACTGCTTTTTGGGGGAGTTGCTGTCGCTGTTTCTTCATTTGTTGGAAGATGGTATGGTAAGGAATCATGGCATCGTCGAGAAAATTACAGAAAGTCACCGAACGAACCATATTATCGTCATATTCCTGCGAGAGTTATTGGACTGCTTTCACATATTCATACATGACTGCCAAACGTTCGAGTGTAAGGCCAGGTTCTTCAATTGGTTCGTGCGATTTCTCAAGTTCTTCCTCTTCTTCGCTCGCTGATTTCGTCATTTCATCCAAGTCTTCATCAGTCAAAGGCTGCGAGTGGCAGTCAATCAGTTCATTCACATCTTCGTGAGTCATATCTTTAAAGCCTTCTCCTCTTAGCAATGCAGCCAACTTCACAGCTTTCGCAACTGCCGCCTTCTGCACTTCGTCAGGAGCAAATCCCTTGTAGTCGTGGATGACTTCGGGCCACAATTTCTTCCAGCTGGCATTGATTGTGGCAGACTTCATCTCTTTGATTGCTTTCTGAATATTTTTCAGGCATGTGGCAATCGTGTAATTATGCCAGTAAGTTTTCAATGAGAATTCTTTATCCGAATCCATGGCTTCAACTAGGTTCGCCAGGGCATTTCGTGTGTAGAGGGCCTTGAACGCACGAATAACGTCTTGATCCATAGGCTGAATCAGTGACGTCGTATTCGGTGGCAGGAACTCAACTTGAACACCGTCATATTGGAGATTGGTTGCGTGGCCACCAGCATTATCCATCAAAAGAAGGACTTTAAATTCAAGGCCTTTTCTCATAAGAAAAAGCTTTACCTGAGGGATAAAGCATTGGTGAAACCATTCCGATGAGAGGCTTCTCGCGATCCATGCCTTAGGGTTATGCATCCAATACACTGGCAGCAGATTCTTATTCTTGTTCTTCAAAGCCCTAGGGTTCTTTGACTTGTAGATAAGCCCGGGCTTTAACATGAAGCCCGCAACATTCCCGCACATGATGAGGGTAACGCGATCTTTGTGCGCTTTAAATCCTGGGGCTTTAGCTTCTTCCTTGAAGAGAAAAGTGCGAGATGGCATTCTATTCCAAAATAACCCAGTCTCAGCCATGTTGAAGACTTGCTCAGGAACATATTCCCCTTCGGCGATAATTTTCTTGAAGTCATTCTTGATGTAATTTTCGGCGGTAGCTGTATCTGCAGAGGCAGCCTCGCCATAAACTGAAACGTTTTTAGGCCATAGCGTTTTTGAAATTTGAAGAACCATCCATTGCTAGCAACAAACGGTTGTATCCTCGATGGAGAATCGCTGGAGGGTCCGGGTTGTGGGTCGTCGATATCTTCTTCTCTCCCCTCCTCCTCTCCACGGTCGCCACTGTCGTCATCGGGTTCATTTGCAGCGAATGTCTCGTACAGCTTCTTCGCTTTTGTTTGTATGATATTGGTGTGTAAGCTGATGTTTTTCTTTCTGCAATCAGCAATCCACATGGCCAAAGCAGCTTCCATCCGCACTACTGCCTTATTGCGGGGTGTTTCGACCCTCTTCGCTGATTTATCAAAAGAAATGCTCGCTGTTTTCCTGATCCTTGCCTCGTCCTTTTTGATGTAACGCACAGTAGATTCATTGAGGCCAAAATAGCGACCGACATCCACAAACCTTTTTCCTTCTTTCAACATACCTAAGAGTTTCACTTTTTCTACAATGGTTAACATTTTCCTTTGCCGCTTAGGCTGACTACCAGAAGACTTAGAAGGTGAAGGACATTTGGGAGGCATTGCAAAGGTAAAATTACGCGTAAAACCACAATCACAAGCAAAACGTATTAATAAGCACAACGAGAACGGCGCACACGTGAGTTAGACTGAGTGAGTGAGGTGGCACATTGGAAATTGGAGGGAAAAGCAAACTGCAATGAAAAAGCCAATCAGACCCCATGATACAGAAAATATTGAAAAACCATTCTGTTATTCGTCGTCTCCCGACCTTTCAGCCAATAGCATTCCATGAACTATCTCACGTAGGTGAGAGCCTTTTCGTTTTCCGAAACGTTGATAGCGGCATCGTATTTTACATGGTGAAATACTGTTAGTACTTTATGTTTTTTATTATTTTTTACTGTTTTAGGAAATACCTGTTTTATCAATAAAATAATGAACATTTTAATATTCACTAGGTCACGTAGGTGAGAGCCTTTGCGTTTTCCGAAATACTGATACTGGTATCGTATTTTACGATGTGCAATACTGTTTACTATTTTTTACTGTCTTATTATTCTTAGGCTAAGAAATACGTTTTTTTATCAATAAAATCATGAAACTACTGGATATATAAATATATATGCTAGCTCACGTAGCTGTGACCCCAATACATTGTACGCTATCGGACACTATTTCGCATGATGCAATACCCTGTACTGTGAGTTATGCTGTACGTACGTATATCTAAATTTATGTTTTTTACTATATTTTACTTTTTTATTATTTGTAGACTGGGAAATAAATTTTTTTTTATCAATTAAATAATAAACAAAAATTTCAATAAAAAAATGAAAATACTGAATATTTTTTTTTTTTCAATATTTTAATATTTTTGCTTATACCCATAAAATAAAATAATAATTTATCCAAAAAAAACCCGCAATAGAGTGAGAACGCGAACAAAGAAACGTGAATAACCGGGGGAGCACTGTATATATATGTAAATGTTTTTTATATGTTTACAGTGTTCCCCCCCTTATCACTGTAGTTTGGTTCCGAGACCCGGCACGAACCAGGAAAACCGCGGAGTAGGATCAGCCTATATGTACATAGATATTTTAATTTATTTTTACGTTTACACTGTATAAGCCCTCCCTGTACTGTTAACATACCACCCTTTACTTCATAAATAACAGCATGCAACGTAAATTTATATGAAAGTGATAGATAAAATTACGGTGAATGAAGTGGTAATTACATGACATACTCATTTACAATTATTTTTACGTTTACGTACTGTATATACCCTCCTTGCACTGTTAAAAAAATACCTTTTACATTATAAATAACAGCAAGCAACGTAAATAATTTTTATGAAAGTGATAGGAAAACTTACCGTGAATGTGGTGATGACGTGCCATACATAGGAATTTTACAATAATTTTTACGTTTACGTACTGTATAAACCCTCCCTGCACTGTTAAAAAAACACCCTTTACATTATAAATAACAGCAAGCAACGTAAATTTTTATGAAAGTGATAGGAAAACTTACCGTGAATGTGATGATGACGTGACATACATAGGAATTTTACAATTATTTTTACGTTTACATACTGTATATATCGTATTTTACATGGTGCAATACTGTTAGTACTTTATGTTTTTTATTATTTTTTACTGTTTTATTATTCCTAGGCTAGGAAATACTTGTTTTATCAATAAAATAATGAAAATTTTAATATTCACTAGGTCACGTAGGTGAGAGCCTTTGCGTTTTCCGAAACACTGATATCGGTATCGTATTTTATGTGGTGCAGTACTGCTTACTATTTTTTACTGTTTTATTATTCTTAGGCTAAGAAATAAATTTTTTTATCAATAAAATCATGAAACTACTGGAAATATAAATATATACGCTAGCCCACGTAGCTGTGACCCCAATTCATTGTACGCTATCGGACACTATTTCGCATGATGCAATACTGTGAGTTATACTGTACGTACGTATATCTAAATTTATGTTTTTTACTATTTTTTACTGTTTTATTATTCGTAGGCTGGGAAATTAATTTTTTTTTATGAATTAAAAAATAAAATTTGTTTTTTCAATAAAAAATGAAAATACTGAAATTTTTTTTTTTCAATATTTTAATATTTTTGCGTATACCCATAAAATAAAATAATAATTTATAAAAAAAAAAACGCGATACAGTGAGAACGCGAACCAAGAAACGCGATACAGGGGGGGGAACACTGTATATGTATACAGTGATCCCTCGTTTATCGCGGGGGTTAGGTTCCGGGACCGACCGCGATAGGTGAATTTCCGCGAAGTAGGATCACCCTATATGTACATAGGTATTTTACATTTATTTTTGCATTTACTGTATAAACCCTCCCTGTACTGTTAAAAAACCACCCTTTATTTTATTAATATAAGCGTGCAAGCATAAATTTACATTTTTTTGTATATGAAAGTGATAGGTAAACTTATGTGAGAGCACCATATTATCATCATATTCTTGTGAGAGTTGTTGGAGTGCTGTCACGTGTTCATACAGGGCTGCCAGATGTTCGAGTGTAAGGCCAGGGCCTTCGATTTCCTCGTGGCTCAGTTACGAAGTGTATTGAATATACAGTACGTAGGAAAAATCTAAATCATTATGAAAAATATTGAAGTGGAGAGGCCACGCATCCTATCAGTGATATTTTGAAATACAATAGTACAGTGTTGCCTCACTTATCGCGGTAGTTCGGTTCCGGGACCCACCGCGAACCAGGAAATCCGCGAAGTAGGATCCGCCTATATGTACATTGATATTTTAATATATTTTTACGTTTACACTGTATAAACCCTTCCTGCACTGTTAAAAAAACACCCTTTACATTATAAATAACAGCAAGCAACGTAAATTATTATGAAAGTGATAGATAAAATTACAGTGAATGAGGTGATAATGACGTGACATACATATCATTTACAATTATTTTTTCGTTTACGTACTGTATAAACCCTCCCTGCACTGTTAAAAAAAACACCCTTAACATTATAGATAACAGCAAGCAACGTAAATTCTTATGAAAGTGATAGGAAAACTTACCCTGAATGTGATGATGACGTGACATACATACTCATTTACAATTATTTTTTCGTTTACGTACTGTATAAACCCTCCCTGCACTGTTGAAAAAACACCCTTTGCATTATAAATAACAGCAAGCAACGTAAATTTTTATGAAAGTGATAGATAAAATTACGGTGAATGAGGTGATAATGACGTGACATACATACTCATTTACAATTATTTTTTCGTTTATGTACTGTATAAACCCTCCCTGCACTGTTAAAAAAACACCCTTTACATTATAAAGAACAGCAAGCAACGTAAATTTTTATGAAAGTGATGGATAAAATTACGGTGAATGAGGTGATAATGACGCGACATACATACTCATTTACAATTATTTTTTTGTTTACGTACTGTATAAACCCTCCCTGCACTGTTGAAAAAACACCCTTTACATTATAAATAACAGCAAGCAATGTAAATTTTTATGAAAGTGATAGATAAAATTACGGTGAATGAGGTGATAATGACGTGACATACATACTCATTTACAATTATTTTTTCGTTTACGTACTGTATAAACCCTCCCTGCACTGTTAAAGAAATACCCTTTACATTATAAATAACAGCAAGCAACGTAAATTTTTATGAAAGTGATAGATAAAATTACGGTGAATGAGGTGATAATGACGTGACATACATACTTATTTACAATTCTTTTTTCGTTTACGTACTGTATAAACCCTCCCTGCACTGTTAAAAAAACACCCTTTACATTATAAATAACAGCAAGCAACGTAAATTTTTATGAAAGTGATAGATAAAATTACGGTGAATGAGGTGATAATGACGTGACATACATACTCATTTACAATTATTTTTTTGCTTACATACTGTAAAAACCCTCCCTGCACTGTTAAAAAAACACCCTTTACATTATAAATAACAGCAAGCAACGTAAATTTTTATGAAAGTGATAGATAAAATTACCATGAATGAGGTGATGATGACGTGACTCACATACTCATTTACAATTATTTTTTCGTTTACGAACTGTATAAACCCCCCCTGCACTGTTAAAAAAAAACACCCTTTACATTATAAATAACAGCACGCAACGTATATTTAAAAAAAAAATGAAAATTCTGAAAATGTTTTTTTTCAATATTTTAATATTTTTGCGTATATCCATAAAATAAAATAATAATTTATAAAAAAAAAAACGCGATAGAGTGAGAACGTGAACCAAGAAGCGCGAATAACCGGGGTAACACTGTACTATGCACTTTGTACAAACTGGTCTCAATTCATGTCAGTGTTCAGAAACCAATTGTGTTCCTTCTCCTATGATGGAGGTGGATGTCATTGAAAACTGTCAAAATGACGCTAGTGCTCCCCCAGTAAAGGAAATCTCTTAAATCACACGTTAAAGAAGATATGCAGATGCCGCTTGAATTAAAGAGGAGTCTGTTGAGGCAAAGTAAATGATACTGATGCTCCCCCAGTAGAGGAAATCTCTTATATCACACGTTAAAGAAGATATGCAGAAGCCACTTGAATTAAAGAGGAGTCTGTTGAGGCAAAGGAAACAATACTGATGCTCCCCCAGTAGAGGAAGTCTTGTAAATCACACGTTAAAGAAGATCTGCAGAAGCCGCTTGAAATTAAAGAGTCTGTTAAGGCAAAGGAAATGATACTGATGCTGCCCCAGTAGAGGAAATATCTTGTAAATTACACATTAAAGAAGATCTGCAAGAGCCGCCTGAAATTAAAAAGGGGCCTTTTGAGGCATAGGAGACTGTTATCGAAAGAACCCAACCCCTGAAGCATAACATATTAATAAGCATAACGCGAACTGCGCACATGTGAGTTAAACTGAACGAGTGAGGCGAGACAGTGGAAGATGGTGGGAGAACCAAACTTCAATCAAATCGCCAATAAGACCCCGTGATGCAGAACATACAGAAAAACAATTCTGTGATTCGTCATCTCCCACCCTTTCAGCCAATAGCATTCCATGAACTATCTCACGTAGGTGCGAGCCTTTGCGTTTTCCAAGACGCCAATACAGTGTACGCTATTGTACAGTATTTCACATGGTGCAATACTGTGAGTGTATATGATTAAATGGTATCTTATTTTCCATGGTGTAATACTGTGATTATTTATGTTTTTTACTGTTTTATTATTCTTAGGCTAAGAAATACATATTTTATATCAATAAAATAATGAAGCTACTGGAATTTTAATATATGCTAGCTCACGTAGGTGTGACCCTCTGGGTATTCCGAAACACTGATGCCGGTATCGTACTTTCTATGGTGCAGAGTTACATGTTAAAATTTATGTTTTTTGTACTATTTCTTACTGTTTTATTATTCTTAGGCTTGGAAATACATTTTTGTATCAATGAAATAAAGAAAATTTTTGTTTTCAATAAAATAATGAAAATACTGGAAATTTTTTTTCTTAAAATTTTAATTTTTTCGCATATACCCAGAAAAAAAATCGCCAAAAAAAAAAAAACGCAATACAGTGAATCCGCGATAGGTGAACCGCGGTATAGCGAGGGATCACTGTATTTTGAAATATAATCACTTTTTAATTAATATTTGACTTTGGATTTTTTTCTTTTAACGATTTGGGAACCCCCAAAATGGGCTTATGATCATATGTTTATATGTATATTTTAAAATAAAGTAACTTTTTAATTAATATTTGACTTTGGATTTTTTTCTTTTAACGTTTTGGGAACCCCCAAAATGGGCCTACTGCAATAGTATACCAAATACATTAGAGATTGGAACAAGTAACACTTTATTAGCAATAATTACTGAATTGGCTCATAATTAATTTTTGAAAAAAAATCTACTTACAAAACCTCGTCCGATTTTATATACGAAACGTCTTTTTCTGTACGAAACTTCGTTTTTATTTCTATGTACAAAACCTCGTGTCTCCCACCTACCCTCTACCCCAGCAAGCTGGGGGACCTGTGGGAATGCTGGGTTTTCGGGTGGCGGGAGACAAAAACGAGTAGTTTCCGGGGAGTAAATTATCAGAATCACCTAAAACACGGCAAATAAGGGACCAGAATCACTTAAACCCATATGCACCAGGAAAGCACATTCTGCAATAATAATAATAATCTAGGGAAAATTTTACTCCATGTCAGAACAAAAATCCTAGTCAAACCTGGAAAATCCTTAACTGCCGTCCCTCTGGACATCCTCACTAGTATTTTTCATAACCTAATTTTATGTAATGCCCACAAAATGCCTGCTATAGTGTCACATTTATCGTATTTCAGTCAACTTTAAGTTGAATAATGCCCCCACCGCCATAGACATGTAGGTACTGCGGCAATACTGAATAAAGGTAGTGTTCAAAGTATATATAAATGGCATACATCGTCTTCCACATAGTATTAAACACTTTCCAAGCGAGTTCCGTATTACAGCAGATACCCTTTCCAATGTCTAGTTAAGATTGCGCAGGCGTGATAAACTCCGCCAGCTCGAGTGTGACTTCAGTTCAATGATTCAAATTTCTCAAACAAGAGATCAAAAGGTAAAAGGAATGTGTTTCCAAGCCCTTATAGCTCGATTGTTTTTATGTGGGAAGGGAGTTTGGTCAAATCTTAGGTCATTTATTGCTTATCTGAGCGAGTTCAGGGAGACATGAGAGAGAAGCACCATATTGTCAAAAATGGCAAGCTGTGATGGTTGTGACTACACTTACTGGGAAATTGTCTCTTACTCGACGATCAGAAAATTAAGAACTTGCTGGTCACTCACAACCTCCTTAAAAGGGACATTTGTCCTAAGTGTGATTCAGTGCTTG
>JAXCGZ010019444.1:52500-55434 GCA_037179515.1 Halocaridina rubra | reverse complement strand
TCTCAGTTAGAGACGGTTTCTGTCTATGTCTCTACCCTCTGTCAGTAACAGTCTCTGTCTCTGTCTCTGTCCGAGACGATCCCTATCTCTATCAAAGACAGTTTTTGTCTCTATAGCTGTCTCGGGTCTCTTTCTCTGTCACTGTCAGAGACTGTCTCTGTCTCTTTCTCTGTCTCTGTCAGAGACCTGTCTCTGTCTTTATCTCTGTCTTTGTCAGAGACTCTGTCTGTCTCTGTCTCTGTCAGCAACTGTCTCTATCTCTGTCTCTGTTAGAGATTGTCCTCGGTCTGTGTCTGTCTCTTTCTCTGTCATAGACTGTCTCTGCCTCTGTCCTCTGTCTGGGACTGTCTCTGTCTCTGTCAGAGACTGTCTCTGTCTCTCTTAGACACTGTCTCAGTGAGTGACTGGCTCTGTCTCTGTCAGAGACTGTCTTTGTCATAGAATGTCTCTGTCAGAGACTGTTCCTGTCAGAGAATTTCTCTGTCTCTGTCAGAGACGGTCACTTTCTCTGTCACTGTCTGAGACGGTCTCTGTCTCTGTCAAATACTGTTTCTGTCTCTTTCAGATAGTTTCTCTGGTCTCTGTCAGAGAATGTCTCTTTCTCTGTTAGAGACTGTCCTCTGTCTCTGTCAGACTTTGTCTCTTTCTCCGTCAAAGAATCTCTCTGTCTCTGTCAGAGACTGTTTCTGTCTCTGTCAGAGACAGTCTCTGTCTCTGTCTCTGTTAGAGACGGTCTCTGTCTTTGTCTCTGTCTCTGTCAGAGACGGTCTCTGTCTCTGTCTCGGACTCTGTCTCTGTCTATGTCAGAGACGGTCTCTGTCTCTGTCTCTGTCTCTCTCTCTCTCTGTTAGAGAGGGAATCTGTCATTTTCTCCGGCAGAGATGGGTCTTTGTCTCTGTCTCTGTCTCTCTCAACGACGGTCTCCGTCTCTGTTGCTGTCGCTATCGCTGTTTCTGTCTCTCTAAGAGACTGTCTCTGTTTCTAAGTCTGTCTCTGTCTATGACAGAGACTGTTCGTTTCTCTGTCTCTCTCTATCTGTCAGAGACTGTCTCTTTTTCTGCCTATGTCTCTGTTTAGAGACTGTCTTTATCTCTGTCTCTGTCCCTGTATCTGTCAGAGACTGTCTCTGTCTCTGTCAGAAGCTTGTCTCTGTCTCTATCCCTGTCTCTGTCAGAAACTGTCACTTTCTCTGTCTCTGTCAGAAACTGTCTCCTGTCCCTGTCTCTGTCAGACACTTTCTCTGTCTCAGTCAAAGACTGTCTCTGTCAGAGACTGTCTCTGTCACTGTCAGGGATTGTCTCTCTCTCTCTCTCTCTCTCTCTCTCTCTCTCTCTCTCTCTCTCTCTCTCTCTCTCTCTCTCTCTCTCTCTCTCTCTCTCTCTCTCTCTCTCTCTCTCTCTCTCTCTCTCTCTCTCTCTCTCTCTCCATCAGAGACTGTCTCTGCCTCTGTATCTGTCAAATAATGTCTCTGCCTCTGTCTCTGTCAGAGACTGTCTTTGTCTCGGTCTCGGTCAGAGACTGTCTTTGTCTCTGTCAAAGACTGGCTTTGTCTCTGTCTCTATTAGAGACTGTCTCTGTCTCTGTCAGAGGACTGTCTCTGTCTCTGTCAGTGTCTGTCTCTGTCTCTCTCAGAGACTCTATCTGTCTCTGTCTTTGTCAGAGACTGTCTCTTTCTCTGTCTCTGTCAAACACAGTCTCTGTCTCTGTCAGAGACTGTCTCTGTTTCTGTCAGATACTGTCTCTATCTCTGTCAGAGACTGTCTCTGTCTTTGTTGGAGCCTGTCTCTGACACTGTTTCTGTCAGTGAGTATCTCTGTCTTTGTCTCTGTCAAAGACTGTCTCTGTTTTTTTTTCTCTGATAGAGACTCTCTCTCTCTCTCTCTCTCTCTCTCTCTCTCTCTCTCTCTCTCTCTCTCTCTCTCTCTCTCTCTCTCTCTCTCTCTCTCTTCTCTCCTCTCTCTCTCTCTCTCTCTCTCTCTGTTTCTGTCAGAGACTGTCTCTGTCTCTGTCAGAGACTGTCTCTGTCTCTGTAAGAGACTGCCTCTCTGTGTCAGGGACTGTCTCTGTCTCTGTCAGAGACTGTCTCCGTCTCTGTCAGAGACTGTCTCTGTCTCTGTGAGAGACTGTTTGCTGGAGGTCTCATTTGGCGTTTGCGATCCAGGTCGCATACAATTTTGGTAAAGTTAAATGGTTTTTATAAGTTGATGGTTTGGTAAATTTAAATGGTTTTATAAGTTAATGGTTTGGTAATGTTAAATGGTTTTATAAGTCTTTGGCTTGGTAGAGTTAAATGGTTTTATAATTTAATGGGTTGGGAGAGCAAAGGGGGAGGAGGAGGCCCTACCTATCCTATTTGTAGCTAGTTCACTCCTAGAGCAGACGTTTAACCAGCAGAAGGAAGTGCCCTAGAGAATTAAAAGGTGGATTCCACCTTTCGCTCTAGTAGTCACAAAAGCTTCTACTAGGGAGGAGGGGGGGGGGGAATTGAGGGGAGTTAGGTCCTAGGGAATTGAAGGTTCTCTCCTATCAAAAAGTTGGCTTACGGGAGGCGCCCTTGCTAAGCTAGTTTTCCCTAACAGTTCCTACTTCACCTTGCAATAGACTGCGATAGGTGGGGGCGATGAACCTGTCTGCTTCAGGCGGAGTTTTAAGACAACAATGGGTACCGTATATCCACAGACAGGCCGGGGTTAGTAGGTGAAGGGGTTAGAGTTGGAGTTTGTCTCCTAATAGATAGGGGCTATCAGAAGGGGTGGTGTCTCTTGATAGACAGGGTCTATCAGCAGAGGTAGAGATGTCTGCGTCGGCGTCGGATTTTCAGTTGAACTCTGGGAGTTGAAGCAAAAACAATCCTTCTTTGCAGTAGGCAGTGATGGAGTTGATCCTTGGGGAGGCTAACCTGTAAGACTTAGTAGAGGAGAGCACGTCTTGTCG
>JAXCGZ010019444.1:0-40000 GCA_037179515.1 Halocaridina rubra | reverse complement strand
TACTCTTACACTGAAAAAGTATTTCCTTACATCCTGCAAAGAAGTTTTCTTACGAAGCTTCAAACTATGACCTCTAGTTCTAGAGCCAGCCATATCAAAATATCGATCCCTATCCACTCTATCATAACCATGAAGGAATTTAAAGACTGTCACCATATCCCCCCTCACTCTTCTAGCTTCCAGTGATGGTAAGTCTAATTCCCTCAGCCTCTCATCATAACTGAGATTGCGTATTTCTGGCACCAGTTTCGTGGCATGTCTTTGAACTTTTTCAAGCTTAGCTATGTGCTTTTTCAAGTGCGGATTCCAAAAGGGGGTTGCATATTCGAGTTTTGGCCTCACATAGGTTACATAAATATTTCTGAACATTTCCTTGTCCATGTGTCTGGAGGCTACCCTTACATTTGATAAGAATGCATATGCTGCCCTTACTATGCCATTTATATGTATTTCTGGAGACAAATCTGCCAGTATGTTTACTCCTAGATCTCTCTCATTTTCTGTCTCTTGAAGTTGTACTCCAGCCACCGAGTAGTCAAGCTTGGGCCTTCTTGCACTTGTACCCATTCTCATTACCTTACATTTTGAAGTACTGAATTTCATTAGCCACTTTTCTGACCACTCATGCAGATTATTTAGATCCTCCTGAAGTTCTCTACCATTGTTCTCGTTTTTTACTTTCTTCACAATCTTTGCATCATCTGCAAACATATTCATGAATGAATTTACAGACTCTGGTAGGTCATTTACATATACAAGGAACAAAAGTGGCCCTAAAACTGAACCCTGTGGAACTCCACTACTAACTCTTCTCCATTCACACACTGTCTTACTCTAACCCTCTGTTCCCTTCCTTCTAAGTAAGTTTTTATCCATTCCAAAACATTTCCACCTATTCTAGCCATTGATTGCAGCTTCCTAATAAGTCTCCCATGTGGAACAGTGTCAAACGCTTTCTGGAAGTCTAGGAATATGCAATCTGTGTGTGTGTGTGTGATTACCTAATTGTGATTACCTAATTGTGTTTACGGGATAGAGCCCAAAGCTCGTATCTTCCCGTCTCCTGATCGGTTCCATTTTAGACTTAGTGATACTTATCATACCTGTCCTTAAAACTATGGATTGAGATAGCATTAACTACCTCCTCGCTTAGCCAATTCCAATTATCAACTACTCTTACACTGAAAAAGTATTTCCTTACATCCTGCAAAGAAGTTTTCTTACGAAGCTTCAAACTATGACCTCTAGTTCTAGAGCCAGCCATATCAAAATATCGATCCCTATCCACTCTATCATAACCATGAAGGAATTTCAAGACTGTCACCATATCCCCCCTCACTCTTCTAGCTTCCAGTGATGGTAAGTCTAATTCCCTCAGCCTCTCATCATAACTGAGATTGCGTATTTCTGGCACCAGTTTCGTGGCATGTCTTTGAACTTTTTCAAGCTTAGCTATGTGTTTTTTCAAGTGTGGATTCCAAAAGGGGGCTGCATATTCGAGTTTTGGCCTCACATAGGTTACATAAATATTTCTGAACATTTCCTTGTCCATGTGCCTGAAGGCTACCCTTACATTTGATAAGAATGCATATGCTGCCCTTACTATACCATTTATATGTATTTCTGGAGACAAATCTGCCAGTATGTTTACTCCTAGATCTCTCTCATTTTCTGTCTCTTGAAGTTGTACTCCAGCCACTGAGTAGTCAAGCTTGGGCCTTCTTGCACTTGTACCCATTCTCATTACCTTACATTTTGAAGTATTGAATTTCATTAGCCACTTTTCTGACCACTCATGCAGATTATTTAGATCCTCCTGAAGTTCTCTACCATTGTTCTCATTTTTTACTTTCTTCACAATCTTTGCATCATCTGCAAACATATTCATGAATGAATTTACAGACACTGGTAGGTCATTTACATATACAAGGAACAAAAGTGGCCCTAAAACTGAACCCTGTGGAACTCCACTACTAACTCTTCTCCATTCAGACACTGAGTGTCTTACTCTAACCCTCTGTTCCCTTCCTTCTAAGTAAGTTTTTATCCATTCCAAAACATTTCCACCTATTCTAGCCATTGATTGCAGCTTCCTAATAAATCTCCCATTTAAAACAGTGTCAAATGCTTTCTGGAAGTCTAGGAATATGCAATCTGCCCAGCCCTCTCTTTCCTGTAAGATTTGGCATACCTCATCATAAAATTCTAATAAGTTTGTTACTGTTGATCTACCTTCTCTGAAGCCATGTTGCCTCATTGACAAAAAGTTGAAGGATTCCAAGTGAAGAGAGATATGTTTCCTTAGTAGTTTCTCCATTACTTTGCAAACTATGCTGGTCAAGGAAACTGGTCTATAGTTCAGAGCCGTATCCTTCCTTCCCTTTTTGAAGATAGGTATCACATTTGCTTGTTTCCAGCATCTTGGAATCTCCCCCGACTCCAGTGACTCCTTAAATATAATACTTAGTGCCACTGATATTGTGTTTGCGCATTTTTTAAGCACATGAGGGGATATGTCATCAGGACCTGTAGCTTTATGAACATCTAACTCCATCAGCGCTTTGCATACCTCTGTGGCTGTAAGGTTGATGTTCTCTAATACCGGTCCTTGAGCTTCTATCACTGCAATCTGAGGGGGTGGGGTATTTTCTACTGTAAATACTGACTGAAACTCCTTGTTCAATTCTTTGAATTGTACGTTGCATTAGAATGAAATTAGCGTAAATATGAACGGATTAGAGGTTCATCACTTGGAATGGTGACAGTGTGATGAATCTCATTGTTATGAAACATTAATCTTAGACGTTGCTGGCATATTGAAAATGTGTCCGTGGTAAGTATATTATTATTATTATTATTATTATTATTATTATCATAGTTATAGTTATATAGTTATATAGTTATATAGTTATATAGTTATATAGTGATATAGTGATATAGTGATATAGTGATATAGTTATATAGTGATATAGTTATATAGTTATATAGTTATATAGTTAGTTATATAGTTATATAGTTATAACTATAACTATAACTATAACTATAACTATTGCTATTGCTATTGTTATTGTTATTGCTATTGCTATTGCTATTGCTATTGTTATTGTTATTGTTATTGTTATTGTTAATGTTATTGCTATTGCTATTGTTATTATTATTGTTATTGTTATTGTTTTTTGTTATTGTTATTATTATTATTATTATTATTATTATTATTATTATTATTATTATTATTATTATTATTATTATTATTATTATTATTATTATTATTATTATTATTATTATTATTATTATTATTATTATTATTATTATTATTATAAGGAATTGTAGAACGATCACCAGCCAAAACTTTTTCCAACTTTTATTCCGGTTGTCATCTTCTAGATCATTTTGCAACGTTTCAAACTTTCACTGAGTTCATAACTCACGCCTACATACACAAACACATACAAAAACAGAACAAAAGAGCAAAACTCAATCTATTGACAAAGAACAAATATATTTGATTCTTAAGCATATAAGAATCATTTTCAAAACACAAAAATATTTAATAGGTAATGCAATGAACCACATTAAAATATATTATGGGATAGCTTGAGCAATGTAAATTTAATTCGGGGCTCTCTCTTTTAATTAAAAAAAAAAGGTGATTCTGCAATTATAATTTCAGTCTTATCTTTTCCTTTGCTAGCTATTTTAAAATCGCTTATTGAGAAATCACACTTACATTTTTCATGGCAGTGTTCCCTAAAGCTTTGACGCCAGGGGTCTTGTCAAGTGTCTGTTTGTTCTGAAACTCAGCCCCTTATGTTCATAGTATCTAATTGTTAATGACTTCTTAGTCGAGCCATAATAGGCCAATTGGCAAAATTAGGGGTAATTTATGGATCGTTCTACAATTCCTTAGAAGAATTCGTTTCCCGAAACTGAAACTGTCTCAAATATAATAATAATAATAATAATAATAATAATAATAATAATAATAATAATAATAATAATAATAATAATAATAATAATAATAATAATAATAATAATAATAATAATAATAATAATTAGATGGCAGATGTAAGAGTAACATCAAGAACTTCCCCATTTAGTTTTGTCCGTACAGGCCATTACATAAAACTTTTGGAAAAAACATGAAACTTTCCAAAACCCATTTTTTTCTCTATTTTTATTATCATTTACGCAATATTCCTGTCGTGAATTTACATTTACGTGAACTTCAAAAGAAATATACAAAAACATGAAAGGAAATTGGTATCAAATAGACATTGGATAATAGAAGAAAAAATAATTATTGCAAAAAAATAAAATACGGCAACATTTTCTCTGTCCCCACCCACCCCCATCATATCATGAAATTTCACGGTGGACGTCTTCTTGGGGAGCCCTCCCCAGTAATTCCATTTTAGGGTAAAATACCCCCCAATTTAGGGTAATCAGACCCCTCTTAGGGTAAACTTTAGGATAAAGAAACAATGTGGGAAATCTATGGTAATCAGGGGCAATCAGCAAATTTTCTATCTTAATGTTTTCTTGACTAATTATTATTATTATCAAGAAAATAATCATTTTTATTTTTGCATTATAACTATTTCAACAGTCCATACACATCTAATAAATTGTTCTACTGATAGCCAAAGTGGCTGCTTCATACCCGTCTCCCCTTCTTTTTCGGGTCCCCTTCTCAGAGAGGGGTACCCGAAAAAAGAGTAGTAATTATGAAAGAATTATACTTATTTTTTTTACAGGATTTGTTTGTTAAATGTTTAATTCTACACTAAATTATTATTGTTTACATGCAAGTGGTGAAGAGAATTTCTACCTTCCTTTTGTATATATATTTTTCAAGTAGGAGATCAGAATTAAAATTTTCGTTGTATCATGTCTATAATTTTCATCCCTTATTATTAGATTTTATTAGCTGTTCTGACCATCACATACAGAAAGCTTCTTCAGATCTGTTGTTATATATATATATATATATATATATATATATATATATATATATATATATATATATATATATATATATATATATATATATATATATATATATATATATATATATATATATATATATATATATATATATATATATATATATATATATATATATATATATATATATATATATATATATATATATATATATATATATATATATATATATATATATATATATATATAAATATATATATATATATATATATATATATATATATATATATATATATATATATATATATATATGTATGAATCATTTTTTACACCGACCGGGACTTGAACCTAGGACTTATAATTACTTAGTCAAGGCGCTACCAACTACACACCACAGAAGGAATCCAACCTTATAACTTATATCTGCTATACTTAGGAATGAGCGCATTCTATCTGAATGCCACAATGTTCATATTACAGATTCCCCAACCTCACTCGTGGCTTCATTTTCGCATTCAATTCAATTCCCAATCTCATTCGGGCTATACAATAACCAAATAAGCACATTACATATGTGAAAACATGAATCATTTTTTTACCCCGACCGGGACTTGAACCTAGGACTTATAATTACTAAGTCAAGGCACTACCAACTACACACCACAGAATGTTAAAAGGAATCCAACCTTATAGCTTATATCTGCTATACTTAGGAATGAACGCATTCTATGTGAATGCCACTATGTACATATTACAGATTCCCCAGCCTCACTCGTGGCTTCATTTTCGCATTTAATGCAATTCCCAATCTCATTTGGGCTATACTATAAAATTTTGAATTTTGAATTCAAAATCTGAACACAGAATTTGTGGATATTTTTTGTGGATATTTAGCTCTACATGGATATTTTTTGGGAAATTTAATATTGTGTGGATTTTTTCTGGAAAAAGAAGTTATATCCATGTAGAAAGCAAAAATATAATATATAAAAATGGAATTATATAGAAAATCTTTCTGCAATATCAAAACATGTAGAACTCATATTTCCATTCTGCCAATTTTCCTGACATTGGTACTTGAAACCTATTACCACATATCCAAACATTACCAACGTATCATACGCATATTGCAATAACGGCTCGTATCATTCCTTTCTACGACACCTGTTGCTTGTGCAATTCTTTTTGATTTTTTTAGATTCTCCACCCACGGATGGGTGGAATGAGTCATGGAAGACCCATAGGGCGGTCGCCAGCCAGCACAGGCCCCAACCCCCCACTGTGGTGACCAGCCACAGCAGTAACCTCCCCAGTAAACAGCTTAAACTCTCTTGCCTGGACGTGGCGCGATCCGTCGACCTCACGAATGCGAGGCCAGCGTGTTACCACTGTACTAGCCAGTAGGCTTTGTGCGATTCTGCACGACCAGGCCCCAGTAACCACTGACCAGTCAGTTCAATCACTGGTCAGTCAAAACTCTGTCCTACTTTTCTTAATTAGACCTTCAGAAAGTGGTTCAGTCATGAGTGGCAAGAAATATAACCAGAGATATCGTTCTGCTTGGGAGCATGATTCCAGATTCAAAGGTATTTAGAATTTTTTTTATAATATATATATATATATATATATATATATATATATATATATATATATATATATATATATATATATATATATATATATATATATATATATATATATATATATATATATATATATATATATATATATATATATATATATATATATATATATATATATATATATATATATATATATATATATATATATATATATATATATATATATATATATATATATATATATATATATATATATATATGAAGTATATACCATACGTATATATATATATATATATATATATATATATATATATATATATATATATATATATATATATATATGCATATGTGTGTATATATATATATATATATATATATATATATATATATATATATATATATATATATATATATATATATATTAATAACTTTTTACCCCGAACGGGACTTGAACCTAGGACTTATAATTACTAAGTCAAGGCGCTACCAACTACTCCACAGAAGGTTAAAAGGAATCCAACCTTATAGCTTATATCTGCTATTCTATACTTAGGAATGAATGCATTCTATCTGAATGCCACTATGTTCATATTACAGATTCCCCAACCTCACTCGTGGCTTCATTTTCGCATTTAATTCAATTCCCAATCTCATTCGGGCTATACAATAGCCAAATAAGCACATTGCATATGTGAAAACATGAATCATTTTTTACCCCGACCGGGACTTGAACCTAGGACTTATAATTACTAATTCAAGGCGCTACCAATTACACCACAGAAAGTTAAAAGGAATCCAACCTTGCAGCCTCAACTCATTTATTGTTTATCAAGCAGAAAACCAAATGAAGCTAAACTATATAGGCTTTGTCTGTTACATAGCTGGTAGTGAATTCCAGCACAGTACTGTATACTATTCGTTCAGCGTATAATAAAAAAAAAAAAAAAAAAGTAAATGGTACTTGCTAGATGTGGCTAAAAATTTTGTCATTAGCAAGGAGTGTATCGGAAGAGCTTCCATAAAGGTGCACTTATTTTTCCCAGATAGTACATCTGAAACTTTGTGCGTTGGGGCCTTAATCATGTAAAATATATCTCTATGCGATTACTGTATTGTGTGTTTCCAGAGAAGTATCCCCAACAATACAATTATAAATAGAATACTCTACATACAAATGATAAAAGCAGATTACCTTCAGAGTTGATCATAACACGTTTATTGTTGTTTTTCATAATGTTTTATAATATTAAGAACTCATATCTTACTGTTTTGAATTTAAGTTTATAATTACAAGAAGTTTTTCCTAACTATGAAGTCTAATACTATAGTAATATACATTGAAATTAAGTTATATATATTTCATGTAATATTCATACTGTTTTTTACAATGTTAATCTTATAGAATAGCTGTTGTTCTACAATACTTGCATGCTGTACCTCATAAGTTAATTTCTGACCTACTCTAGAACTTCACTTCTTAGTTACTGTTTGTGAGCACTTCTGTTTTACACATTATAAGACAAATGATTATATACAGTATAGATTAACCTGTAGCAGATTTCAATTGTAAACTGGTAACAGAATTCAATATCGATCTCTTATTAATTTTAGAATCATGGCTGGTACAGAAGGATTATTTTCTGATGAGGACATTTTGAGTTTTATAACTCAGACCTTTGAGATAACAACAATTCTCAGTGACTTGCGGCAGCTGAGGCCGGAGTTTGTGCAAATGGTTTATTGCAACTTCTTGCAAGATTTTAACATCTCTCTTGACAGAACGAATCAGGTTATTATAACCATTTTTTATTCCCAGGCTGCTATATGTATTTAATATGTAGTCTTCACGATACAAAGACAACAAGGATCAGCTCTTCGAAAGGCTTAAAAAGAACGGATGCTTAAAATTTTCACCCTCCACCAGACCTAATGAGGATGAGGCCTGGTGGAGGGTGAAAATTTTGAGAATCTGTTGTTTTCTCTATATATATGCTTTCTTAAATGTGGATTGATCTCTATTATTTTTGTATCTCATAGTACATATAATGTGCAATAGATGTATAATTTTAATTTTTATCTGCTCTTCATGAAATAAATAGTCAAATTACTTGAATATCAAATTATCTGCCAAGTATCTTATATCTAATTGCAATGGAGCTTTACAGATGCAAGGTGGTTCAAAGCAAAATACTAGCTTTTAAAACTAGGAACTCCAAACTTTCCACTTGATTCTTTAATCTTTCCTAAGTAGGCCATTGAGGAACATTTTGAAATTGCTCAGAACCCAAGTAACTGAAGTAAACTAAATCGAACTTAGTTTTTCGGTAGGGAAATGGGATGCAATTTGGTGAAGTAATCGTATTAAATTTGGTGGTAAGATATAGAACAACAATTTTTTTTTTTTTTTAATGAGTAGGACACCAGGAGGGGCGAAGAAAATTGCCCTCGTCAGAAGAAACATTAAACAAAGAGAAGCAGTTGGGTAGTGTTGTGACTAGTCTGATATGAAGGGATAGTAAGAGTTGCGCAACGAATATGCAAGAATATTCTTTGTAGTTGTAGGCATAAAAAAGGATCCGTAACTGAAGGAAGACTTGGCATTGAGCTGTCCAGGGCAGTCCTATTTAAATACAAATTATTTTGAGCTGTAGTATGTTTTGGAGCAATACATGAAACCACTTTTAGTATTGGTAGCTACCGATAGAGCTTCTGAAGTAGAACTGGGAACAACAGATAGAACTTGGGTATCAATATAAGAGGTAAGAGGGAAAGCTAAGTGTCTGTAGTATGCGCTATAAAACTTTTGTATTTGGTATTACAAAGGAATAATATACAACTGAAATCTAAGAAATTTATTTTGGACCTGTCATTTTTGCTTATAACAAAGAAAGACTTCAGTCACATGGCGGAAATGAAAGGATAAAAAACAAAAAATCTGTCATTTTCTAAGAAAGTGAAAGGAATATGAATCTGATTTCCTTAGTAGTAGATATTGATGATAAGATACTTAACCCTCTATTTAGTAGAGATAGGTTTGAAATAGTTCTCTCTCTATATGTGTTAGTGAGAGTAAACGGAGCAAAATTCTTTCTTATTTCAAGAAGTGAGAAGATATGAAGAGAATTTGCTATTGAATTAAGAGGAAGTGAAATACATAAAGCTAGTAGAACGAGAAATAAAATATTCTTTTTTTAATATTTGGATGAATAAAGCAAAATTCTGTTTCGTTCAAGTAGCAAAAGGAACGCTATACATTGTTCACTATCAGTATTTCTTGTTTTCTATAAATGTAATAGGACAAGAATTTGAGTTTTCTTCTTCTCTTTATCTTGCTTGTATTATGGTATTCGTTGGATACTATGGAAGAGTTTACATTAGCTGGATATGAACTTCCCCCTGAAGAAGGGGGTAAGAATACGTCCTCCGTGTTCCCCCGCGTGTCGTAAAAGTCGACTAATGGGAAGGAGTGAGGAGACTGGGAATTTCCTTCCACATTTTATTCCCTCAAAGATACTGAATATTTTGCTTTGACTCAGCCACCCCCTTACAAGGAGGAATATGACCCTTGTATATTGGCTATGAAACACTTGTCAAAATGATAACATATTAGCAGTACAGTATTTATATAATGTGAAAATTGAATTAACTTTGCTCTAAGCGTCCTTACGATGTGAACGATTCGGTATGACAACATCCGCAGTGCTTCCAGTCTATTGGGAAGATGATTGTTCTCTCAAGGATTCTCAGCGACAACCTGAGGCGCATCAACAAGGAAAGTTATTTCATGCCAGGAAACTTCTATGATCCAAGTGAGTCTGTATTTTTACTTTGGGTTTATATTTGATTCTTTTTTTTTTAATCTCTTCAGAGCTATTCCAAAGCATGGTCACTGTGTGCAGGGTGGTAGTGTTTGTGACTTTGTGTCATCAGGTTGAGGTTTTGAAGCCCACCATTGTCTGGGGTTAGAATGGGCATTCACTCAGGGTAGCTATCACGCCTGTCAAAACCAAAGTCCTTAGCGAGAATGCACCGTCCTAGTCCTTAGTAGAAAAGGGACACTGCTACGTAAAATGTATAATAGAGTTATTCCAAAGCCGTTAAATATTTATATCCTCAGGACTCTATTCAGCAGATATCAGAGCTCTAAGTGAATTTCTGATTTTCTGCAAGATATTATACTTTTGACTGATTTTTTCCCCTCACCCTATCATATTGATTATCAGTTTAGATGGACAAGTGAAATTTGACTGCATAAATAGAGATAGGAAGTAACAAGCTTTTTTAAATCTCTCTCCCTTCATATGTGTAATAAGAATTGCTCATAATTCATACCCGACACCGCTGAGGTTGTCCAGCTCTTTAACTCTTATGAATTTGGATAATACAGCGCTGTGCGTATTTATATTCTCTTAATATTAATACATTGCAGAATATATCTATAAAGGATAATATTAATAATTTTCTGACTTGTTCACCAAAGTAAGACGCGCTCATTCTATTCTAGTTGTGTAGTTGAGAAGATGCTTGAATGCTTTGGGATGTATAGGGCTTCTCTGATGAGTAGTTGATATTTTTCTGTCTTTGCAGACTTCACTCCCTTTTTCTCATGTACCTTACATTTTCTTCTTTCTTCCTCTTGGGATAGGGGACCGGTATACTGCCCTTCTTAAAATCTACTAAATTGGGTGGAGCGAAGAGCCATTGAATCCCCCCTTCGTATATTCTGTATGCAAAGAGTGAAAGCATACAAGGACGTTTTGGCAGATAACATGCAACCAGAGCATAAGT
The DNA here is from genome assembly GCA_037179515.1 of Halocaridina rubra. Classification (NCBI taxonomy): domain Eukaryota; kingdom Metazoa; phylum Arthropoda; class Malacostraca; order Decapoda; family Atyidae; genus Halocaridina; species Halocaridina rubra. Next base: position 28,685 of record JAXCGZ010019444.1, on the reverse strand, counting down.
AATTGAGTCCATATGTGCTTGACTGTGGAATTAGTGAGAGTAAACGAGATGAGATTGACAGCATGATTACAAGAGGAAAGATGGATATGTTAGCGATAAGTAATACAAAGGTTAATGGATGTGTGCTCTGCCTTGGCGACACCCATTTCACATATAATATTAAGCTTTTAATGCTCATATATAAAGTTCTTTGTGAGCTTGACACTTGGACGGGCAAAGAAATTCGCCTTCATCTGGCCAAGGTACCAAGAAAACATTGGGAAGAAAAAGTAGCAGCTTAAAGACTAGGTGGAAATGATAGTACAATAAACAGTAAGAAAAGAACAAGCTGACAAAAGAGTCAAAGATATGAAGACCTACAGATATGGCAGGATTAGTCCCTGAGATGATGATAGAGCCGTTTTTTGAAGGGAGAATGGTAGACAGGAGGAGGAAGAGATATCCAGAGTATGGAAGTTAAATGAAAGAAGCAGTCACTGCACCAACCATTCCGTGAGCTACATATCTCCACACAGCACCTGTGTAACAAGGCTGCTTGGCATGTGTTACACGGCCTCCCCAGGGGAGAAAGGATGCAAGTCACTAGAGTGGCGATGGAAGTTATACGTTTAGAAAAGAGGAAAAGATGATACCTTTCCGTGAAGAAAAGAAGAATTGAGATTAGAAGTAAGAGAAAGGTCATTAACAAGTCTGACGGCCTTAGATTCAACCCTATTTAAGAGATACTTATAAGAAACCCCAAATATAGGAGCGGTATTCTAAGCCTGGATAGGTAAGACCTTTTAAGATATTCAGTAGATGAGAAGAAAAGTATTTAGGAAATTGAAACAAAGCTTCCAATTTTTTAGATACAAATATGGAAATATTAATTATGTAATCCTTCAAGACAAGTCAGAAGCTACCTGAATGCCTAATATGTTTATTGAATTAAGAGGATAAATATCGTAATTGTCATGAGGAGATGAGATAGCCAGAAACTGTTTCTTAGAGGCATTTTACTAAATTTTGAGTGCCCCTCTCAGAAACTGTAAATCGGAGTTGAGAGTTGAAGAAAGAGTGATACAAGACTGATTTCAAGTTGATATGAAAGATGTGGGGAGAAGGCAGAGGAAACGTGAAGGTTAGAGTCGTCGGCAAAGGTGGTAGAGAAGAGAGGAGGATTTGGACAGGAGATAATTGATGAAGAAAATGAACAGAGTATGTGAAAGAACAGAAACCTGTGGAACACCACTGGCAACTGGAAATGCATTAGATGTGCTCTCAACAACCACTGATATAAAATGGTCAGAAAGAAAACTGGAAATAAGAGAGCAGAGAGAAGGGGTAAAGACATAAGCTAGAAGTTTGCCTAAAAGAGCCTTGTGCCAAGCTGTCAAAAGCATTAGCGCTATCTAAGGCAGTGACAAAGGATTCCCTATACTTTTTCAGAGAAGATGACCATACATGATAGATGACAGGAGGACACCAGTGGCTCTTGCCTTGCAGAAGCTGCACCGGTGGTCAGAAATAAAAAAAAATTCGACTCAATATGTTTCAAGAAGTGAATATCGAGCAAACTTTGGAATCATTAGCAGAGGTTTTATCAATGGGTCAATAGTTTAAAGGAATAGAAATGTCACCTTTCTTGGGAACTGGTTGCAGGAGTGTGTGCTTTCAAGATGAAGTATTGATTCTGGTTGAGAGAATGAGATGAGACAAACAGCAAAGCACTGGAGTCAGTTCATTATTATTCACAAAATAATTTTCTCTCATGTGTATGCATGTGTTTAAATGTAGATCGTTTGGCCCTAAATAGGACTGGTCATGTCAGCTCGATTTGAAGTCTTCTTATTATGGATCTTTTCCCATGCCTCCATCTACGCTGAATATTCTGGCTTATTCTTTACACATCTCTTATTTTCCTCTTACTTCTGACCAAGTCACAACACCCACCATCTCTTTATATATATATATATATATATATATATATATATATATATATATATATATATATATATATATATATATATATATATATATATATATATATATATATATATATATATATATATATATATATATATATATATATATATATATATATATATATATATATATATATATATATATATATATATATATATATATATATATATATATATATATATATATATATATATATATATATATATATATATATATATATATATATATATATATATATGTATGTGTGTTATCTTGGTACTCACGACTGATGAGGTCATTTTTTTTTTTTGCTCATCCTGATGTCACACTCAAAAATACTAAACAAATCTGCATAATGATATAAGCTGGTAATACTACTTTCTTGTAAACTTTACCATTCACTCTTGCAGGTCTCCTTTTGTCAAATATCATGCCTGTCACTCTTCTCCGCTCACTCTTTCCTGCCTGCACTCTCTTTCTCCTTTCTACCACGCTCCATTTCTTTGAACAGTTGACCCAGAATATCCCCTTTAAGATCATACACCTTAAACAGCACTTTGCTTGCAGCAATACCACTCCACCATCCAACCTTCCATTCACTCATATGTACTCTTATCTTGCTCCTGCTGACTTACATTCCCTTTCGCTCCAATGCTCATCTCTACTTTTCCAGGGTTACCTCATCCTGTTTCATGCTCTCACTACAGATCACACTGTCATCTAGAAACATCATAGTCCACAGCGACTACTATTTTAACAAATCCTCCAACCAGTCCATCACGGCTGCAAACAAGAAAGGGCTCAGGTTCGATTCTTGATGTAATCCTACCCCAACCTGTCATTCCTGCTGCACAGCTCACCACTGCCACACTATCCTCATACATATCTTGCACTGGCTTCACATGCTTGTCTACTACTTCCGACTTCCTCATGCAATACCACATCTCTCTACACCCCCTGCCATACTTCCTCTAAATCCACACACTCATGCACACACACAGTGTAACTCCTTGATTTCTCAATGCTTCTCCATTCAACACACTCAAAGCAAAAGTTGCATGTGTAGTTCTCCACTCTGGCAGATAACCATATTACTGCTTACAAATCCTCACATCTCCTCTAGGTCTAATTTCCACTACTCTTTCCCTTATCTTCATGCGGTGGCTCTCAACTCTGTTCCTCTTTAATTGATGCATCTGCATATTTCCCTCATTCTTAAGAATTGGTACCAGTATGCTTTTCTCCAATCCTCGGGCATCTCCCTTCCTAGGATTTTGTTAACCATTCTTTCATCTAAGCAGATACCATTGCCACTAACACTTATCCATGCATTTTGATTGGCACGAATAAGATATTTAGCTATCAGCATTTGAAATATTCCACCGTGTTCAGTTTGGCCTTATCATTTACATGTGAATCAGATAACTGTTAGCATTATTTCACTCAGGAGCTAATTGTGAGTAAGACGTATTTGACAATCTAATAATTTCAAAATGAACTCCATTTCCTCAAGTGGAAGTGAAGGAGGAAATTGATATCTGGTATTTGAAGTCATAATACCATACATAGAGTCCATGTTTTAATCAGCTAAGAGGTTGAGGGAAGTGGTATAACATTCTTTCTCTTAGGTGTGGCAGCCACACCCCTGCACCAAGGTGTAATTAATTTTGTTGACATCTTCACCGAAAGGGTTAATAATGGAATAATACTCTAAATTCACTAGAAACTAATGTATTTTTAGGCTTCAAAAACGCATTGCAGTCTTCGATGCCTATTTACTTACCAGGAAAAAATTGCCTGAAGAAGTAAGGATGAGCAGGGTGTTAAGACTTAAGTTTTGGTTCTTGATTATAGTTGTGCTTACCATGCTCGTTACAATGGGCAGCGTTATCGCGTTTGTAAACTAAGCTAATACTAACAAGCATCCATTATAATCATGTTCGTTTTATGTGCTACTCTAATGGAATTTCTTTGTGATTTTCAGAACCACTCAGAACAAAAAAAAATTTCTCAGTGCTGATCGAGTTCCATGATTTTGTGTGCCAGAACTCCGCAAGGCTGTTGGATATAGAAAGCGTACTTTTTTAATGCAAGCCTTAAGTACTTTGCACACGCCACTTTTAGCACAATGGTTTTGGAATAGATAAAGGTTAATTACTAATACATGACACTATCTCCTTTATGCCACTCCTGATGCTAGCATTCACCTACGACCACAATTCAGTATTTCATTATGTCCATTGATCCATAGCTTTTAAATAGTAGCCGAAGACTTCTATACCTTCTTGTATTGCTAGAATTCAAACCCACCTCGTTCCACGGGAGAAAAGTGAGACTTTCACTCAGCCAGACTTTCACTCAGCCATGTTTGATAAGTAGAAAGAACACTAGTTGTGCCTGTCATCTCTTGACCCCAATTTTCTCTTGAGTATAGCTATGATAATGGCTGGACATTGGTGGAATCTTGTGCCTGTGAACAGGTAGCTGAAGAGATTGCATATGCCTGTCCTTTGTTTCTATATCTGATATAAAGAAAAATTGTAAGACATGAGACTGACAGGGAATGAATGATGCGATGATGCTGTTAACCATTCAGCACGCACAAAAATAAAAGGTATATATAACCTTTGTCGACTCGGAAAGAAATTAATTATTTATGTAAACTATCAGTTACCTCTTTCCTTGCATGTTAGTGTTATCATTATTCATTTCTGTTGTGTGGCCACCGTGGTCGGGTTTGTAGCATGTGCGACTTTAATTCGTTGGTTTGAGATCTGCCATGGACTGAGGTTAGAAAGGGCATTCACTCAGGGTAATGGTTGCACTGCCAAAGCAAAAGTTCTTCCAAAGAAGGCATCATTCTAGCCCATAATAGAAAAGGGAGTCCATGATGTAACAATAGATCATTTTATTTGTATTTCTTGCATATTGTAAATGTGGACTAATGGGGGTAGGGGAGTTAAGGGTATGCATTCCTTTCTTCCCAGGAAAAAAGTTTCTCTAAGTGATTGAAGAGGTGAGGTTGCGTAGGGTATGATTACACATGTTTTTATCTTTTTTTAGCCCCTTTGTTGTCGTCATTTGCATATTGCATCATGGTGAATATAAGAATTCTTTTTTTTTTCATCTTGAAAACCACTTAATAGAAAAGGGAGGATATATTAGTCATACTACCTTGAAACGTTTACTATTGTTGCAGGCAAGTCTGGTACATTTTGGTGCCTTTACTAAATAAAAAATAGGGTAATTAACACTAACCTATCCTAACCAAAAGAGCTTAATGCCATTAGAGCAACTCCAAACCAAATTAGTGCCAGAAGAGTGGCACCTTGCTGCCACAGTGGGAAATAGCATTCATTTTACAAATAGCTACATTAATATCTTCTAAGACTTTTATTTTGCAGGTAAAAACCAAAAAGGAAACCAACGACAGATTGATGGAAGATATTGCAAAGATAATGGGGATAATTAGACAACTCAGAATTAAAAATGAGAATATACGCATAAAGGAAGAGGAGGTACTTGTGTCTTTTCTGATAACTAGTTTTCTAGACATTATTTTCTTCCTTTTTAACACATTATTATTATTATTGCTATCTTCTCTATACCTTTGGTTGTGGCTACCTTACCGATGACTGGCTGAGAGGACAATATCCTTGAAAAAAGTACCTTTACATAACTAGGGTAAACCAACCTTTCTTGAGGTAAGAGAATGATGTTTAGCTGACCAGTATGACTTGAAGAATTTCTGTACCCTAAGGATTTTGTTTTCTTAAAGAACGAGCAGGCGTATATTATAAGAAAATTTGAGTATTTACGTTCACATCTGATTGTTGGGGGAATTAAATGTTTTCCCTCATATTCTGTTTTGAGGGAGGCGACCAAAAGTAAGACGCTTCGTGATAGGGTAGCAGATATTCCATACTTATTTTCCCAGCTTACTGTAAGAAGTTACTAAATGTGATAGCAAAACAGAGAGGCTTTTCAGTCCTTACCTTTAATATTTCTTGTCAGTTACAGAAGGTGTGAGGATGTGCAAGAGATGTTGAAAACCTTTTTTTTTTTTTTTAATTCCTTTGTCTCACTTTTGGTTTTCTTTCGATACTCACAGCGATATATTATCTTATCTGAAAGGTAAAATACTTCGTCTGTGTTCCCCTGCATGTTGTAAGAGTTGACTAAATTGGGCAGAGCGGGGTAACTAGGAATCCACTTCTTTGTATGTTCTTCCAACAAATTGTCAAGGTATTTTGCTTTGACTCAGCCACTCTCCTCATAAGAGGGAATATTGCTCTTGTATATAGATAATGTTTTAATACAGAATGAATTTCATTGCAACTTTTTGCTTTATTTCTGTCGTCAGATGTTCAAGCGAATTGCCGAGGTTAAGGATGAAATTCTGGAAGGGCAAGGCTGTAAGAATGACCTCAAGAGGCAGTATAATTATAAAGAAGTAGCTATTTCTGCTTGCGAATCTGACTCCAAGCCGCTGAACTTAAAATTGTAGAGGTACAAAGGTTTTTAATTTTTATATTTGTTAAAAAGTTAGAACTAATGTTTTCATAGCTTGTCTTATTCCTAAGCTCCTGATACTGGTGGGCTACTATTTCTATTGGTGTACTCATTATAACTGCTGGCATTGCTGGGCTACAAGACAATTTTGATGTTGCAACTGTCCCTTCAATTTTCTTGTCATATTGTGGCATTTTTGCCTGTGTACCTTAAATGGGCTCTTTTGGTACTGGAAACCAGACTTTTACCTACCAATCATCAGAATCTCATGTTACTTGCAGAAAAAGGAAGTTCTGAGAAATTAGCCTCTCAGATTATACAACCTATTGAGCGGGAGGAGTTAGAGGAATGTGAGAACTTTCTCACCAGAATCAGGACGAAGAATACGGAAAAGAGGAAAAACCTGGACAGATTGACGCAAACTCTTGACGTCTGCAGATGTGCATCTGAATTGATGGAAAATGAGTTAATGCCATGTTTGTCTGAAATCCAACAAATTAAAAACAATATAAAGTAAGTATGTATTTTTTTTTTATTTCTCTGCAACAATTACTTCAGATATTCATATCTTACTTTTGAATTGTTCAATAAATTTTATCCCACAGAGGTGCTGTTACAGTTATGGCCATCATTCTCTCTACCTTTTGATGAGGAGTCATGTTAAAAAGATACTTTTTTTTTTATTTTCATCATCAACGCTTGTTGTGCTTGCTTTTTTTGGTTGAACTTTTAAGTGCCTACATATGTTGAAAAGTTCACTTACTTGGGATCAACAGTAGCAGAGGATGGTGATCTAGAGTCAGAAATAACCCACAGAATACAAGCGGGTTGGAAGAACTGGAGGAAAGTGTCTGTGGTACTGTGCGATAGGAGAATAGGGATTAAGTTGAGGGGTAAAGCGCATAAGACAGTTGTGATGATGTATGGAGCAGAGACATGGGCAATAAAGAAGACACAAGAGAAAAAACTGGATATGGCAGAGATGAGGATGTTGAGATGGATGTGTGGGGTGACAAGAAGCAATAAGATCAGAAATGAGGTAATTAGAGGTACCTCAAAAGTTAGAGAAATATCAGATTAGATACAAGAAAGTAGACTAAGATGGTATGGTCATGTCGTTAGGAGGGATGAACAGTATGTTGGGAGGAGGGTGATGGAAATGGATATACAAGGTAGAAGAAGGAGAGGGAGACCAAAGCGTAGGTGGATGGATTGCATCAATGACGACCTGAGGTTTAAAGGTTTGTTGGCTGATGAGGTATGGGACAGAAACAAGTGGAGAAAGCTGGCCAGAAGAATCAACCCCACATAAAAGTGGGAAAAGATGTAAACGAAGAAGAAGAAGAAGAACATGTTGTCGGTATGTTGTCATTGTCTGAAACATAAAAGAGCGTTGAGATGACCACTGCTTTGTACACATTGCAGTCATGAAAAACTAGTTTTAAGATGGTATTGGTTCTTATTATCGACGTAGTAGACATCCAAAAGCTGTTCTATGCATTTAAGATGGTGTTGAATCTCATTATTGAGGTGGTAGATGTATAAAAGCTGTTTCTTCACATTTTAGATAGTGTTGGATCCTGTTATCGAGGTGTTGTAGTTTCATATGGTATTTTTCACACCTTCAGGATTATGTCTTTAATATTATTGAGGTGATTTTCTTGATTTGGAAAGTACTCTGTGTTTTCAAGGGTTTCCTTGCCAGCTTGAATTGATGGTTGCATCTTATTTGCCTCTGATGGCTGATAAATAATTTGAGACTTCTTGAAGTTGATTCTAAGTCCAAGTTTTGTGCATGCATGGTTGGAGGCTGTAAGGATCTTTCTATGATTTGTTTTCTGATAGAGCAGCAACACTTGTCATCTGCGTATTGGGACTCTGTGAGGGAACTTGTAGCCATCTTTATTGTATTTTAGGACTTGACATATGCAAGAATGAAAAGCCTACTGTATAGTCCATAGATAGCTTCAGTTCCTGAGGGTAGGTCATTCTTGATGATGTAGACGACTTGCAGCAAAGATGATGAACAGTGTTGGGGGGTCCTCACTCATCCCTGTTTTATTCCTGTTCATAGCAGAAGAATCTCAGGATTTGAATGCACTCTTCAGGACATCCATCAGTTACTTTGTTACATTTGATGAGATATGGCATTTCACTTAAAAGCAAAATTTTTATATTTATTTAATTAACATAGGTCATATTCTTCTTAAGCCAGCAGGGTGGCCACAACCTAAAAAAACGGAAGGGATAAGGCTTCACCATACCTCTTTTAGCATCGCACACCCTTGTATCAGCAATTTTGTGGCAAGAATAGAAAAATATAGAGAATGGGGTTGACAGCCCTCAGCTTCCCTATCCCTTTTAGTCGGCTTTTACAACATGGAAGATGGGAATGGAATTCTTTCTCCTCCACCACCAGATTTAAAACGTTTGTAACATTAAAAAAAATATCGCTTAAGCTTAATAGTTAGCAGATTGATTCATCTTAGATATTGAGAATGAACATTTTTTGCGGCCACTTTAACGTGCATTCTACTTCATTATCTGTAGTCTGTTGTACCCTAAGGAAGCCTAACTAAGCTGACCTAATCCGACCATCATTGTGTGATGATTCTTAAGTAACAAAAAAAACAGTATTTCATTAAATATTAATGTCCATAGCACGTGAGCTGTAGTGTATGTGTCCTTGTAGACCGCACAACTCACTAGCACCATTTTCTTTCTCTTCAATTCTAGGGAACTGAAAACTGGCATCTCACAGCATGAAGCATCTAGGAGAACGTTGATGGAAAAGTCTGAGGACCACAATATGAAAATTCAGCAGCTGCAGGAAATTTTCTTGTCAAAGCAAGCAAAGATTTCTCAAATGCGAGTGACTTGGAACGGCAAGATAGAAGGCCTTAAAGGGGAAAATAAGTTGCTGATTATGTAAGTCTCAGTCATGTTTTCATTCTTTTTAAAACATGTTTTGTTTGTTGAACATATATGTCATTGTACTTCTCATAGACTCATGGTTTTGAAATCACATGAAAGATGGACTTCACTATGAACTATAGCAACTAATTTTGAGAAAGGGGTATGTTCTTGAATCCTTATTCGGACTAATCTTAATATCTGCTATTGAAACCTTTCTATTTGCTAAGTATACACCTTCTCAAAATTTTTCAATTGCACATAGCTTTTCGTCACAAAAAAGCAAGGACAACAATAAATGAAGTCTTTTGGATTTGTCCTTGGTCATACTCTTGATAATTTGTTGTATATAAGCGAATTAGCTGGTTCTGAAGACTTTATATCCTGGCTAAAATGTATACAGTCACATATATTTGCGTCGCAGTAGTTTGTCCTTCCTAACGATTCTGTAACATTTTATTGTTTTTTATTTCCAATACATACTCCAGTAAATCTGTACGGTGTTGGTTACGACTAGAGAGACCCTTGTTTTGGGGGGAATTTCAACACCTCTTCATAATGTCTGTGACTTAAAAGCAGAGGGCTGTTAATCTCATCCTGTTTGGAGAACCCTTTCCACTGAACAGCTTATGAAATGGGCTGGGTAGGCTTAAGCCCTCTAGCCTCTCTTACATTCCCATTTGGCCGTTTGCCGACTTTAGCGTGATATGGTGTTGTGTTTGGAAATTCGTTTGCATAATGCGCAGGGAATAATGCTATATAGTAGAGATATATGAGAGGGTATTGAAATTGCTAATCAGATGTATGGTATACAGCTTAACCTGGAGGTTCCTTTGCTTGTCTGCCATTAGTCTTATTTTAAAGCTCCGCTTACTGCCTGTCTCAGGCCAGAGATGTAATTACTGGCCCCATCATTATGACATTTGTTCTTTAATTAACATTTTAACTTCTCTTCGTTAACTTTCATGCCATTTCCTTTAATACATAATTATTTTTTTATGATAAGGTTATGGAATAGCACTTTTTTTCTTTAACACACCAAGACAGGCAGAGAAAATTGTCCCTCATCGGGCAATGGCAAGAAGAAAACAAAAAACAAAGAGAAACAGAAATGGGTAATGTTGTGACTTGTCAGATGTGAAGGGATGATAAGAGATGTGTAATATACTGCCTGTCATTGTAGTGGAAGCTAGTATTCCTTTCCCCTCTTTTATCCAAATACAAATACCAAAAGAGGCAAGGAGGGTGAGTGAGAGCTGGTTGGGAGATGACGTCTTATATAAATTATAAAAATATCTGCGTCATTGTATTGTATTATAATCCTTCAGTTGATTTGTGAGATTATGTATGTTTTAAGTGAAATATTTTCTTATTTCTAGGAGTCTAGAGAATATCATGCAAAGTAAAACAGAAGACGAAATCGTTGCCCCAGATATAGTGAATGAGCAGAATGAGCAGGACAAATCTGTCCTGGAAAATTATAATAAGATACTATGTGCTGTAAGTTTTGCATTATATTTTTTATACTAGATATGAAGGAGTTTTTGTGAGTTAATGGCTTAAGAACTTTTTTTTTCCCACACCAAGAATCCAACTTAGAGTTTGCCACATCTTTGACAAAAATGTGTAATTTTTAATTAATCATGTTTAAGTAGTGGAAGGAATGGTAGTGAATTAACAGGTTAAAATCTGGGAAGCGAAGGGTGGGCAGACCCTTTCCTTTTCCCTGATTTTGTTTACCTTGCTGTGATGATTGAATGGATGAAGAAGCACTGCTGTCACATTTTTCTTTTTTAGCCACTTTGCTGACCATCGAAATGTGCCATCGTGATTATAAAACTGATTGACATAAAATATTTTGGCACCAAGTAATTGTTTATTTTTCAGATTTAAATGCGCAATGAAGACATTCAAACGAGTTTTGAATCGTTGACATCATCATTGCTTAAAGAACCTGGAGAAGTCTGAAGGCGATATTAATATTACAAAAAGCTCTACATAGACACTTGTAAATTGTCATTGCTTAGATATATGATATCTTTTTTTCTGACTGGAAAAACTGTAATACCATACTATATGACAAAAATTATGTGAAGCTGTGAACTCATGACATTTACTATAAAATATCTTGCTTAAGAGATAAGGTAAAACCAATTTTTTTTGTAGCAGAGACTAAAACCATACCTTTTACTCGGAGTTGGTGAATCAACTTTCGTTTTTCAATATATATATATATATATATATATATATATATATATATATATATATATATATATATATATATATATATATATATATATATATATATATATATATATATATATATATATATATATATATATATATATATATATATATATATATGTATATATATATATATATATATATATATATATATATATATATATATATATATATATATATATATATATATATATATATATATATATATATATATATATATATGTATGTATATATATATATATATATATATATATATATATATATATATATATATATATATATATATATATATATATATATATATATATATATATATATATATATATATATATATATATATTTATATATATATATATATATATATATATATATATATATATATATATATATATATATATATATATATATATATACACACACACACACACACACACACAAACGCTTCCCTACTTGCGAGTGAGTTACAAACCTACCCATTATCAACCCATCTATTAATGTTCGTATTACTGTACTGTAATGTATTATTACATTATTATTAAATTGTTGCAAGCAAAAAATTAACAATCTGACATTTTACAGTACTCATGCACCTACTCTATAACATTTTTAACTACTTTTACAGCCATCAGTTTAGCAATTGATGTACATTAGCAGTTACTGATATTCTGCTCTTAATTTCTACACCATCCAAGCTACTTTCATGTCATTACAAAGTGTCTGAGCCTTTGAGAATGGAGTGGACCAAAAAGATCGGCTTCAGCAATATTAGTCTCAAATTTAGCTTGGATACAGCCTGCAAAAAACACTCTATTCTACCCAGACCACTCTCTCTCTCTCTTTCTGTCTATTGCTTGCTCCGCCTCCTCCTAATGAAGTCTTATAACCATACAGTGTAGTAATATGAACTTTTGTTGCAATATTTCAGAGAGGAAGTAAATCATCTGAAATACTGCATGGAATATAATAGCATATCAAGAATCACAGTGAGAACTTCCATATAAATACAGTTTCAATTTTTAAATATTTTCTCTCTACTTAAATCTCATGGATAATATTAGTCTTTTCCATTTTAAATAATTTCTTATGCTGTATGCTAAATTACATGTATAGTATTTTTTTTTAAATAAATTCTGATACTCTACAATCAACATCAAAAATTGACTGTGGGAAGTCCGTTTTATAAAATGAAAATAAGCAGAAAGTATGCAGTATTAACGAATTTTGATACAGTAAGATTTCTTATTTAGAATCTTTATTTTCATATATTTTTTTATAATTCTGTTTTGTATATATTATGAATAATAAATTAAAAAAATACATGTGATGCAGTTTAGATTTGACTAAATAATTTTATTTCCGTTTATATATATATATATATATATATATATATATATATATATATATATATATATATATATATATATATATATATATATATATATATATATCAATATATCTTTTTATTTGCATGCCATGGCAAATGTCATTTGAGACTTTGCTTTTCAGAAAGTTTCCTGACCTTAAGAAAAATATAAAATATTTTATAATGAAAAATAAATTCTAATTAGAAAACAGATGTATTGTAGAACAATTAATAATCGGAATTATAAAGGAAGTGTGAAACAGGATAATACTTATTTGGACTTTGTCCAGTAACTTCCATGTGCGTACTTGCAATACTACGTGTTGAATACCTCTTCTAAGCGGCAAACACAATTATTTCACAGATGTGCATTCTCCTACATTACAGCAGAGTGGGAACAGCCAGAAGAAAAACAGCCATGTAAGATACCCACATATTTGCTACATATTCATATATCTCTGTTCATGTGTATTTGAAGTTTGTAAATAGTGAACAATACTAAGCCTTTACCTGAGCATTTTCAACACCTTGGCCATCGCAGATATCATGTTGGAGGATTCTAAATATGAAAGATATTACAGAGTTAGTTGCATATTTAACTGATGTATAGAGAAGGAAAAAAAGGGCCCACTAGTTTTGCTTCCATATGACTTAAGAGGGTTGATTTTGTCGTATATTGAAATGAAAAGTCATGTTGGTTCAAGAGATGGAGTTTTTGGTAACAACTTCTTCAGGACTTGAACGATGCTTCTTGGGTCACCACCACAATTCTATTGATTGATTGTTAGGTTTGATGGTTTGGTATCAGGTGGATGGACTGATGTTTTGGAAGGAGAAAAACGGAGTTCCATAGTATTGCTGTGAAAGTATAAATTGACTCAATTGAATACAGGATTTCTGCTCCCAATATCTTTTGTATCATTGTTGGTTGTGTCATAAAAATGCAGTAGAGTGCAGTATGTTGTAAAATGAAGTATGTGGGCTGGCTGTAATGTTAATGAAGGATGTTTTTGAAGATCATAGCCTTAGAAGCACTGTTTTCAGAATACTTGGCAAATTTTCAAAATATTGAGGATGAATTCCTCTTCAGTACCCAAAGTAAACAATAATTCATGCCAGTCTGTAAAATCTTTACCTACTTGTACTCATGAAAAAGAGCCATACGATCTTAACTTCCCGTCGTCTCCTGGTCAGATGAATTCTATATGGTGTTTTTGCTATTTTTTGGCCAACTGCACTTATAAGATGACTCTTTCAGCGTCTCTGCGTAATTGTGCACTATATTAGATGTGTTGTCAGTATAAGAACAGTATATTTACAGTATCCACCCATGACAGTGATGTGAAAGCCTCTTTTGCAGATTTAATAAACTCTGGAAATAATCCTCGTGTCATGGGTTTATCTAGTCTTAACTGATATAACTCTTTGATTTTATGACAATTGTCCCTTTTTAATATACAGTCTTCAGACATAAGTAACTCAAAGCTTTGTTTTGTTGAAGTTACATAGGCTAGGCTATCATGAATGTTAGTGCAATATTTGGTCTTTATATCATAGCTTCTAATTAGGTGATTTTATAAGTTTAGAAATTCAGTATCCATGGTTTAAATGTACTGATATGTTTTAAATAATTTGTCCATTACTGCATGATTTCTTGATATTTCCTGCTTGTTAGTGATAGGAGTATTTGTGATATTAGACTTAAAGGCATACAGAATAGTGTAGCACCTGTGACCAAGAAGTGAAATTAGTTTGGATTCAGAATGCAACAATCGTTAAAATAGTGTTACCTAAAACGCAAAAGTTAGAAACAATTTTCATTTTACTTCCTCTTGATTATCCCATGTTTTTAGTTGTTCTCAGTGGTTAGAGCACTCGACTTGGAAAGTGAAAGACCCGCGACTGAGCCCACCAAAAGGCATTAGGGAATGCATCCAGCTTTAATTCCACAGCTCTAGGTTGTCTTTGTCCACCTATAAGGAGGTTGCATAGTGATATAAAATGGCCAACATCTTAGTTGGAAGTAAAATAGTAAAATAGTAATACAGTAAATCTCAATAAATATGTGGTTGAGACCGTGAATGAAGAACTTGTAATAATCGAGGTAATATGCAACTCCCATTAGGTAAATTCTAAACATATTTCACTAGATAAGAAATTCATTTATGAAAATATTTTGATAATGTTTAAGATCATCACATCATTGCTGCAAAAGTATCTTATTTGATATTAGGATAATGAAAATTGAGGTTTTGTTTAGTTCTTTGAGTTGCAAGTACCTTGTCTTGCAAAATATGCAATTTGTTGTTCAACTGTGTCGCTGGACTGTTTTGCGCATATTGCAAAGTAGACATGACTTGAGCATCTTTTATATATATATATATATATATATATATATATATATATATATATATATATATATATATATATATATATATATATATATATATATATATATATAATGTTGATCCTGTCCGTGAATGGCTCTGTCCCTTGACTACGTCCATAGGAATTTAAACTCCACTTTATGCCCTGTATAATCCAGGTGTGGTCTTGCGTTTAGTAAGATGTTAGGAATGAAAGTTAGCAGTTTCCTTAGACTGGTAGGTAGCCCTTGACTGCTCTGAAGGCTTTGTATTATACAGCGTCGGTTGTATTGGTCATTCGCGTGGAACAGCATCTTCGCAATGCATGTTAGCCCTTATTTAGAGCTATATCGCGGTTATCCTTCAACTCATGTTTCTAAAGAATGCTTAGAGACTAGTGTTAGTTGCTCCATAAGCATTGATTCTTGGTTTATAGAGGCAGTTGGAGTCCGTAGTTTAATTGCATTTTATGTATGTTTAGTAATGAAGAAAATTATGTGATCACTCCATTCATGATTGAGATATAGATGATATACACTCTGGTTGGTAATATGAAGACTGGCAATTTGTCATTTATTTTGCATTTAGAATTTATTTTTAGCAAATGTGCTTGGAAAATTATCTGCATTGGAACTGTCATTTATATGTGATATGGTGGTTGGTAAACCATTGCTTAAAAGTGAGTTTCATCTCTTCAAGTCATAGGTTTTCAGGCACTGGGTTTTGAAGGGTGTTACTCTCTTTTGTTTTCATGACATGAGGCTTCCAACTTAGATGTTGGCCATTTTATATCACCATTCAACCTCCTTATAGGTGGACAATGATAACCTAGAGCTGGGGAATTAAAGCTGAATACCTTTCCTAACGCCTTTCGATGGGTTTAGTCGCGGGTCTTTTGCTATTTACTACGAAGAATATTCATGTTAATATGGGCAATTATTTATGGGTCGGGTACTTTTGGTGCCACTTTTTTGGCACTAGATTGTTTTGGTGTTACCCTCTTAGCACTAAGCTAATCTAGCTAAAGCAGCTTAATGACAAAACAACAACGCCAAAACCATTTTGTCAAAAAAGAGCGTCGGTAAAAGGACAGCGGCAGTTAGTCCAATCCGATAGTATTTATTTCATTGCCGCTTATTAAAAACAATATATATATCATCCCTGGCTAAGATATCGTCGGTTTTCATATGTAGTTTTGTCAAGTATTTTTTTTTTGTGTGTATTGATATCCACCCATGTGGGTGGCCGTGCCTTTCCTTCTGGCCCGCAGGTGGGATATATTTTGTTGGGACTTTGATGAGATTGGCGAATGATGGAATCCTTTGTTTTTGTTGACGTGCTTCTATTTCATCACTCTCTATCTTTCTGAGTTTATGTCACAAGTGATCATTGTTCGTCTAATGGGCAAAGTAATATTTATTTCCTGTAAATTATCTGGGAAAAACAGAAAAAGTCCTAATATTGTTTCACAACTTCTCTTCCTCCCAAGTTCATCTCACCAAGCGATTTTTATGGCATTTCAAACAACTTTGGGGAATTAAATTCGATATATTCTGGGTTGTAGTTTTGTACAATAACCACAAAATACTCATTCACTGAAAGGAAGACTAGACATACTATTAATTTAAGTAAGTAGGAGTTTCTATCTGTCCTGAAAAGTTTAAGCCAACAGGTGTGACGTCACAGAGAACCCTTAGATTTGTCTGTGCTTTCTCCATCCCAATGAAAATAAATAAAATGGTTTCAGAGATGTACATTTGCTTGCTTATATTTATTCAATTTTCTATTTTTGTAATCTGACTCCCTTGCTCTTATCATCTACTTTTTTTTTATTAAAAATAAAGGGGGATACTACTTATTTTATATGCAGATGCTGATTTTTTTTTTTTTTTTCGTATTTTGATCATGACTTCGTCGCTGAATATTATATGTATCTATATTTTGTATTTATAAACTGTTTAGATTTCAGTAGTTTATTGTAAGGGAGGCACGCAGATTTAACAGTTTCTAGCTTGGTAAGGTAATGATAAATAAGTTATCTAGGAATAATTCTCAAGTCATTTGTAACCCTTTTGAACACTGATACACTCTTGATTACAGATGGAGAATTTGCCACACTTTTTTTCCCCAGCTCTGAGAAAGAGAGTCATGGCCAAAAAATCAAAAAAACTGTGAAATTCCAGCTTAGATCTACCCATCACCTATCAAGATAAGTTTAATAAGTTAAAATAAAGGCGATATGGTAGAGTGTTGATGTATTCCGTCTGAAATATGTATATATGGTAAAGAATACCGTCTGATATATGTATGTGTATGTGGTAAAGAAACAATACCCTAGGCTGTCATATGAACAATAGATTATCCTAGCCTATCTTCTCCAGACTAGGCCTCAATGCTATCCTATCCTGCTTGAGCTGGGATGCTTCTGTTGCATTGTGTTTTGGGTGTCACTAATATTTTCAGTAATCTGTGACATTTGATCTTGTTGATTTTGTAGCCTACATAAGTGTGTCAAATATTGTGATTTTGGCACAGTAGATGATTCTATGTTTTGTAGCCTAGAAAGGAACATTAAGCCTAGGCCACATTGGTTTATTGTGAAAATATTATATAATTTCAAGTTTTCCTTAGCCTTGCTGCATTTATGTTGTTAAATACCTCTTTATATTTGCAACAATATATTTTTTGAAGGACAAAGTGTCATTTGATATAATCCAAGTTATTATTGATTTTTATTTTTTGTATGCCAATTATAAATTGTTTTCTATTACATTATATGATATTTTATATATATTGTGTAATTTTTATCCCAGTAGCCTAGTGTAAGTAGCATACACCATTCATTTAATATATGTTCACCAGACCCATAAAATTTAAATACAGTCCATTACATACTAAAGATTCCTGGGCTATTCCTAGAAGATATAAAATCTGATGCCCTCAAAATATTTTCGAGATGTTTGACTCCCTAAAAAATACTATGCTAGGTGTATTGATTCTGAGAGAGGGAGCGGAGTCTCGGATACATGTTGCCTAGTTCTTTAGTTTGAGCCAGTAAAGGGCTAGAGTGTTCACCATACTATCTATATTTTAGTTTTTTACTTGCAAAGTAGTGCGAGACTTAGTTTATTATTCTGTGGTTGTATTCTTGCAAGGCATTTTATTTTTGTATTATCTTGGGCAGACTGACCTTTCTCCGATAATATTTCAATTGTTAATTTTTTTTTTATCCCGTGGCTTAGTTTTATCTGTGAAATGCTTCTTTGTGGTGGCAATTTAAGGGAATAGAAACACATGTGGATAGTGATAGACACGACTAACAAGTGGGGAACAATATGCCTTAATATCCCCAAAAATGTTTGTGTGCGTGGCCTTCCGTTACCATAATTCGTGATGCAGTTTTGCATCACGGACGCCCTCTTCTGTTAAGTGCTAGAATGATGCCTTCTTTAGATGGACTGCTTTTGGCAATGCGACCATTACTCTGAGTGAATGGCCTTTCTGATCTCAGACTGTGGTGGATCTTGAACAGACAAATCGAAGTTCCGCACATTGCCGCCCGGTCAAGTCTGCCACTGTGTTTGTAAATTACTGATGTTTCCGATTTTTTATTTATATCTGCCATAAGCTTATAGAATAGTGGTAGTGTAGGTCTCGAGGTGAAAAACCTTAGAAGTTGATGGGTCTTCATCAGCATTTTTTGACATTTATTTGGTAATATTCCATGACATTTCTCTCATTAGAAAATTCATAACACTTTATTTATATTATTATTAATTGTTGACTTAAAATAGTCTTCCTAATCATGGAATCATTCTTTGTTTCAAGGTTTAAGAATACAATTTATGTTGCTGTTCTAAATTCAAGATGTTGAAAAGCATTTTTGTTATTCGTATAACTTGTACCGAAGCATTTTTTGTTTCTACTTTATTTTACCTGTAGTAAGCTCTTGGATCATTTTGCATTTACACATTTTCAGCTGCAGTAGGTTGTGATGTTTTTCTGGCATTATTCTCCTCCTTTACACAGGTTCTGGAGTGGGTCTTTAATTTTCTGTAAGTCTTAGATCTTGTAGGATATATGTTTTACTATTATTCATGTATTGCTCGTTTGTTTTTCTTAATGCAAATACATCTGGAATAACGTGTCAATCAGTCCTAAATGACTGTTGAGCTCACAGATCAATGTGGCAGGATAAATCAATGACAGACATACAAGATATAGCTTTAATATTGTAGCCAAAAGATAACGTCGTATATCGACCGCTTCACTATAATCTCTCCTCATCTCAACATAAACAAAGACGCTCAAGAAAAAAGCGCGATATTGTATATAATAATTTGAACAGAATTAACATACTCCTTCTCTTTTAAACAGAAAAAAAAAATACTTAAAAAATCTACATTATACTTTATGCTGTATAAATGCAGAACTTAAAAGCTAAATATAATAACAAAAACATAAAAATAAAACATTTCTTTTTAAGGAATTAATATTCTTTTAATTTGTCCTTCACAAAATCAATACAACATAGCATTCTATTTAATTATTATTTCAAAGATCCATTTTCAAAGACTCTAGCTATTTTCAAAGAATTTACTCCTTTTTTATCAATACATCAGCCAGCTGTGCTTTTGAATCCACCCAAAATATCTTCAACTCACCATTTTGAACCATTTCTTTGAGAATAGCAATGTCAATTCTTAATCTTTTTTCCGATACATTTTTAACTGAGTGCACATTATCATAAAGTGAACGGTTATCTACAAAGAGTTCTACTGGCAGTGTTCTCTCTTTGTCATATAGTATATGAGACAACATACTTCCAAGGAGTGTTTCTGCTGCAAGTGTGCTTTTTACAACCCTTCTTATTTTCTTTGCCTCCCAATACAATGGACATCTATTTCCATTTTCACCCACAAGGAAAATTACAAAGCCCCCAGCACTACCAAATCCATCTGAGAGATTAGCATAGGAAGCATCACTATATACAATCAATTTATACTTAGAAGTGTCACCTAATTCTGGGAAGCATATTGAACTCTCAAGAGTACAAGCTTTCCTTAGACATTTATTTGCCTCAATCAGATATTCTACTTTAGACTTATTGACCTTACAGCTGAATTCTAACACATCATATGATATATCATGTCTTGAATTAGTACACAACCACCCTAGTTGGCCTACAAGACTCCTAAAACTCTCTTTTTCTTTATCACTACACTCCATATTCTTATTTAATCCTCCAGCAGCACTTACACTTATAGAGTATAGAGATTTACAGTATTCATTTTGATGAAGTGTGATTCCATGTTCATTCTGAATAAAATCTTGTCCAATATACCTGAAAACAGTATTACTTTGTTCCCTAACCTGAAAATAATTTCTGATTTGGGTAATGACAACATTTTCAAATTTCTTAGTTCCTCCCCACAAGAAATCATCTACATGCATTAAAAACAAGCCACATAATTCTCCTCCGTGGTACCAGTAGAATGCTGCGGGGTCAGTTTTTACTTGCTTACATCCCATCTTCAGCAGAAAAGTCTTTACTGTGAGATACCACTTCCTAGCTGCGTCATTAAGGCCATATACACATTTTTCTAACTTCCACAGCATATTACTGTCATAGCCTGCTTCCACAGGGAGAATAAGATATGCTTCACGCTCAAATCACTCACTCTGTAGAAATGCAGCCTTAATATCAATTGAATTTACTGTCCACTTTTTGGAAGACAATATGGCAACGAAAGATCTCAACACTTCCTTTCTAACAGTGGGAGGATCTGATGGAATGTTTTCTTTTTCCTCAAAACCTCTGGCAACCAACCGTGCTTTAACTTTCGTTTTTCCAGTACTGTTTTCCTTTTCTGTTACTACCCATCGAACTGATAATTATTTTTGACCCCCATTCAGAACCTCTTTATGCAAACCAAAATTCTTCCAGTTTTTCAGTTCTTCTTATTTTGCTTTGATAAGTTCAGAATTTTCTGTATTTTCACTAGCTATTACTATTTCAATAGGTTCCTGTATTCCATCCTCATCCAATACAGGGACTCATTTTGCTACATCTCTATACCAGTCAAGAGCTGAAATTCGTCCATCTTCATGTTCAATATTCTTCCAACTACTGTATTTTCCTGTGGATTTTCCAGCACGACTATGTACAGTTACTGACTGCCAATTATCTGACTCTTTTGGCAGGAATCTCACTCTCTGTCCAATATTTGGAATACTTTTGATTATTACACTGCCTTCAATTGTGTCCTTAACTGTGATGTAGGCCTCTTCTCCCTTTGTTTTATCACAAATTTTGTCTTCTACAATATTTTCAACTGGATTTATAACTGCTTCCATCTCTATATATGTAACATTTTCCTCCGTTTTTCTTTGATGCCTCAACATATCAAGTAGTTAATTTCTTCCTTCTTCAGTATTTCTGTCGAAACTGTATGGTATCTTCTGAACATGCATTTCATGGGCTCTTACAATATTTGAACCATATTTCAAGATCACTGTTTTACCATCTTGACCAAAGACTGTAGCAGGTCCTTTCCATTCCTTTTGCCCTTCTCTGTTAAAATATACTTGATCACTATTTTTAAGGGCTATTCCACTGTTTCTCACTTTATGTCTTAGTGCCCGTCGTATTTTCTCGGAGGTTTCTGCAGCAATAAAAGCTTTTCTTGCTGAGTGACTAGCATTGAGATGTTTAACTATCATTTCACTAGATGTTGTACCTTCCAGTGCAGGAAGTTCGTCACTCATGGCACATGGCAGTCTCGGATTCCTTCCTTTTTTTTTTCTTTGATGTTCTCCCTTGAGGGTGAGCGGACCTTCCCTTGTGGTCCGGATTCCTTCCGTATACAAGTTGATAAGGGCTGAAACCCCCTGTCATCTGAAGGCAATTTTTAGCATTGACTGCCCATGCTAAAGCCACTTTTAAAAATAATTCTGGTTGCTCTGCTACTATTTTGGCCACCATTTCATCTATAATAGCATTATTCCGCTCACACACGCCATTACTGAAGGGGGAATATGCAGCTGTATGCATTACTTGAATGTTCATATTCTCGCACATCTCCAAGAACGTGTTGTTAGCAAACTCACCACCATTATCACAAAGAAATTTTGCAGGGGCTCCTAAGCCAATTCCCAATCAAGTCATCATAATTTTCTCAACTATCTCCTTAGGTTCTTTACTTCTAATCACCCATGATTTTGAGAACTTTGTTGCCATGTCTACCATATGCGGAAAATATATATCTCCTTTCCTGTACTCCTTTAGGTCTACCACTACAATTTCATTGAATTACTTTGCCATATTCATACTTACAATTGGTCTTGATGGCGTTTTCTTATACTTCATGCATATATCACAGCTATTTGACACTTCCTCAGCATATACAAAGCACATTTCGTCTTTACACCAGCATTCTTTAATAGCTGAACTAGTCTCTTATATGTGGGATGACCAAATTTTTGGTGTAGTTTTTCAATTTTTTCTTCTTCTTTTTTTTTCATCAGCACCTAAGGTTAGCATTATTTCTTCTGTTTTCTTTCAAACTTTCTTCTCATCCCTGAGTGGAAGGCAATAGTGTCCTGAATAAGTGCACCTTCATTTATTTTTTTTTTCATGTATTATTGCAATATCATTTTCCAAGTCCAATCTCATTTGTGCTCTCTTCATTGATTTCTTGCTGAATAGAAGGGGAATAGAGCAGTTCATCACTTCAGCTGTTATATATGCTTTGTTACCCATAATTTTCACTGGGAATTTTATCTTCGTCAATGATTTGTACATATTACCGTTACCAAATCTAAATGTTGCTTCACTTTTTTCCTCTTCTATCATCAATTTCTCCTCTTCTGATAACGTCTGTATATACGACTTCAACCAGTCAATACCACAAACTGTAGAACTGCATGCTGTATTGAGAATAGCTTAACTAATAGATTCTGTTATCAACACTGACATTATTTAAGGACTTTCAACAACAGCATATGACTCAGCTTGTGTATTTCTTCTTATTTTGCACTATTTATATATTCATTTCTCGGACACGCTGGAGACAGATGGTACCCAGATCCACATAAATAACACTTTGGTATAGTCACTTTTTACTTACCTAGAACTGCACTTCTTTTCACAGATTCCAAAATATACTTCTCCATAGTGTCTTTCTTTTCCTTTTTATATCTATCGAATTTTGTCCATGATTCATACGCTGCTGACATTTCATCCTTTTTATACCATTTATGCAAGTAGCCTAGCAAAACTCACTCCGTCGTCATTTGCTAATTTTTCAATGTCAACTTCTTCAAAAATCTTACCCCTCACCTCGTTTCTTTCTGGGAATGATAGGGCTATGGTCATAGCTTGTTTCTTATTTTCAATATTTGTGATACCCTGCCATGCCTTTAATTCTTGTCTCCAGCGGTCGTAACTTTTGCTTCCTCCAAACATCAGCACTCGTGCCCGTCCACAATCGCTATTGTCGGTCATCTTTTCTTCGTTATTTTTGTCTTAATATTCGTCAATTTCCTTTCGAATTCCACAAAGCACGTTCTGCTACTCGAGCTCGAGAAGCGCAATATCGTATATAATAATTTGAACAGAATTAACAATGACTTATGCTATATTAAAAGCAGAGCACATTAATTTGAAACGCAGATGGAGTATTTGGCGTGAGTGTTACATTAGAGGGAACACTATAGCAATAAACTGAGAGAGGTTTGTGTCATACAAGAGAGGAAGTTATCGAATTTCGTGACTGCCTTTTTATTTACAATAGCATGGTTGTCTAGCATGCCAACATAGTTATGAAGGCAAAAGGAAAAAAAGAGAATGCTTCTCCCCTAGAGGTATAAGTTTCTTCACCAGAAATTATCTTCAGCATGAAGTCCTCTCTGCCTTGGTATACGAACTTTGTAAGGCCTTACCTTCATGTGCATTGCATTTAAAAATATAGAACGGAAAACACTTTACTTGTTAAAACATTGTCCTTAGGAAGAGCTTCAAAAAGGATCAGAATATTTTTTTCCTGGATGTTGTCTTCTACAGTGAGTGTTTCTGCGTTAATATTGTTTGGTATTTCTGAAAGAATTTTGGTGATTCATGATGTTGAAAAAAAGTGATACCTATATGGATACTTAGCACAATTATGGTCAAGCACCCACTTCACTGCAGCTGTACTTTTATGTTCAGTATCAAATGGTATTCCCTTTACAACATGCAATTGTAGATCCTCAGAGAAATAGAACAAATGAAGATTAAAATTTCTTTAGCACTCGTAGTTGAAGACGAGCCTTTTGGAGGAAAAATAATAGATTCTGACTCTTTGGAGGAAGTTCTTCCTAACCATCGTCTTCTTTTTATTTATTTTTTTAATGAATTTTTCCTTCATGTATGTATAAATCTTTCTGATGCTCTACCAATATTTTGATTATATACACCTATACAAACACACACATGTATGTGTGTGTGTACGTAACAATCGTGAAGCATTAGTGTTTCGCTCTTGCTATAGAGCTCATCAGGTATGTTAACTATACCCAAAAGGTCACAGAATGAAAGTCTCTGAGCATAGTTGGCTCCTACGACCCTCTCTTCGCCTTTTATCATTGCAATGAAAATGGCGTTGAAGGAAACAGTGCTGAAGATGAAGAGAGATAAAGCTTCCCAAACTGTCAGAATTTTCTTCTGCACCGTTCGAAAGGAGGAACGAGGTGGAGGCATTAGCTTTTCTTGGATGTAATAGACGAGTACTGTGTTTGTACGTACTGGTGTCATCGTATTATAGTACTTATTATTTTTGAAGGATCTCGACATCGTAAGAGAGCAAAATTGCGTTGAAGGGAACAGTGCTGAAGATGATGAAAGAATGCTTCGTACCTCACATGTGAGGGCGAGAGAGTGTCGTGCAAGGATCTTCTTCAGCACCATTCCTCGTGTTTCCAGCGTCTTTGCGAGGTCCTCAACAATGTCTTTTGGAGAGAGAGAGAGAGAGAGAGAGAGAGAGAGAGAGAGAGAGAGAGAGAGAGAGAGAGAGAGAGAGAGAGAGAGAGAGAGAGATTTTAGCCTCCTCTCCAGGCAAAAGTCAGATCCACAATGAATCTCAGAAAGTGGCCGTCGTGAAGAGGAAACCTCCGCAATTATTTTTTTTTCTTTTTATTATCTAATGTGCATATGCCACCAATTTGATTTCACGGTTTTGTATATCTATTTTGAAGTTCACGTAAATGTAAATCTACGACAGGAATGTGGCATAAATGCAAATAAAAAATAGAATTTCTTTTTTTTATAACGTTTCATTTTTTTTTTTCATAAGCTTTATGTAACGGTTTGTACGACCCCACCACTGTAGGTGGAAGTTCATGATTTTACTCTTACTAATACCATCTAAATATTATTATTATTATTATTATTATTATTATTATTATTATTATTATTATTATTATTATTATTATTTTTATTATTATTATTATTATTATTATTATTATTAAACCTTTAGCCATTTCTGTATTTCTCTAATACTTTCATATGCTCTCCCATGAGGGCCTGTCCGGACCCCACCATACAAGAGTAAGAAGATGAACAACAGGTTCCCTCACGATTGCCATGTCTCTATAAAAATGTGGAAGAATTGAAAAAGCCAGAGAAGAGATAGGAATATCAGGGCAGGTTGAAAGTGGCATACGACAGGGTGAAAGAATGAGAAGTTGGGGAGTTAGAGGAGGAATGGGGATTGATGAAAGAAGGTTTTGTGGGACATGCAAGTGATATGTGTGGAAAGAGGTTTGTTGGAGGTGGCATGAGGAGGGTAAGCGAGTGGTGAAACGAAGGGGTGAAAATAAAGGTGGAAGAGAAAAGGAGGGCTTTTGAGGAAAGGCTGTAGTGTAACAGTAGGGAGAAGTATGAAAGATATAGGGAGAAAAATGTAGAAACCAAGCAGAAGGTAGAGGAAGGGAAGAGGTTGGCAAATGTTAGGTGGGGACAGGATTTTAGTAGGTCATATGAGGAGAATAAAAAGAAATTTTGGAAAGAAGTGAAGAGAGTAAGGAGGTGTGGATCAAGATTAGAAGAAACAGTGAAAGATGTGAATGGACAGATGTTAAGAGGGAACGATGCAAGGAAAAGATGGGCAGAATATTTTGAGTGCTTGCTGAATGTTGAGGAAGATAGTGAGGCAGCTATAGTGGCAGTGGGGGGTGTTCAAGTGCCAGTAATGGGAGATGAAAATGATGAGAGATTACAAGAGAGGAGGTGAAAAGGGCATTGGATGAAGTAAAAGTAGGTAAAGCACCTGAAATGGATGGTGTGAGAGCGGAGATGTTGAAAGAACGAGGTGTGAATGCACTGAAATGGTTAGTGAGAGTGCTTAATATATGCTTTATGTTGTCAATGGTGCCAGTGGGATTGGTAATTTCTTGAACAGTGCCCCTAATTCAAAGGGTAAGGGAGATATGTATGAATGTAGTAATTTTAGAGGTATAAGTTTGTTGAGTGTGGTAGGAAAAGTGTATGGTAGGATACTGATTAATAGGATTAGGGATAAGATAGAAAATGTGATCGCAGAAGTGCAGAGTGGGTTTAGGAGAGGTAGAGGTTGTATAGATCAGATTTTTATAGTTAGGCAGTTAAGTGAGAAATATTTAGCAAAGGGTAAGGATGTGTATTTTGCATTTTTGGATCTAGAGAAAGCGTATGATAGATTTGATAGAGAGGCAATGTAGAATGTTTTGAGGTTATATGGAATTGATGGTAGACTGCTGCAAGTGGTGAAGAGTTTGTACGAGGGCAGTAGAGCTTGTGTTAGGGTAGGGAATGAAATGAGTGAGTGGTTTCCAGTGAGTGTGGGACTGAGACAGGGATGTGTGATGTCGCCATGGCTGTCCAATTGTATATTGATGGAGTCGTAAGAGAGGTGAATGAGCGAGTGCTTGGTCAAGGTTTAAGAATAGTAGGTGGGAATAATAACGAGTGGGAGCCGAATCAGTTGCTGTTTGCAGATGACTCCGTGGTGGTGGCAGATTCAGAGGAAAAGATGTGTTAGTTAGTGTCAGAATTTGGAATGGTGTGTGAGAGAAGAAAGTTTCGAGTGAATGTGGGAAAGAGTAACGTTATGAGGTGTACAAGATATGAGGATGGTGCTGGATTGAATGTTATGTTGAATAGAGAGACACTTGAGGAAGTTGATTAGTTTAAATATTTAGGCTCGGTAATAACTGCGAATGGTGGAGTGGAAACAGATGTGTGTCACAAAGTGAATGAAGGATGTAAAGTGTTGTGTGTATTGAAAGGAGTGATGAAGAATAGGGGGGTGGAAATGAATGTCAAGAAAGTTTTGTATGAGATAGTGGTTGTGCCAACTGTGAAGTATGGATCAGAGTTATGGGGTATGAAAGTAAGTGAGAGACGTAAACTAAATGTGTGTGAGATGAAATGCCTGAGGAGTATGATTGGTGTATCTCAGCTGGATAGGAATATGAATGAAGTGATGAGAGCAAGATCTGGTGTGAGGAGAGAATTGGCAGCCAGAGTAGATATGAATGTTCTGAGATGATTTGGCCATGTGGTGAGCATGGATAATGAAAGACTGCTGAAAAAGGTGATGAATGCGAGAGTTGATTTGAGAAATGCTAGAGGGAGGCCTATGTTTGGATGGATGGATGGAGTAAAGAGATCCATGAATGATAGGAGGATGGATGTGAGGCAAGCAAGTGAGCGTGCTGGTAATAGGAATGAGTACCTAGCAATCTGCTGTTACCAAGAGGCTGCATCTTACAGAGGTAGCCCTGTGGTAGGGGCAGTAGGGTAGTTGACATTTATGAAGCGACACAGGTTGTGGAAGAGCCGGGAGGATGGGCTGTGGCACTCCAGCAGTGCCTTCTGAACGGTCGCTAGCTTCCTCGTCATTGCCCATATAGCAAAATAATTCCCTTATTGTTTCTTTTTTTTATGTCGGCTACCCCCAAATTGGATTTATTTATGTATTTATTATGTATCGCGTTCATCATTTGTCTTCTAATTTATCCAGTATTTTACTTGAACACAAATTCTCTCTCTCTCTCTCTCTCTCTCTCTCTCTCTCTCTCTCTCTCTCTCTCTCTCTCTCTCTCTCTCTCTCTCTCTCTCTCTCTCTCTCTCACACACACACACACACACACACACACACACACGAAGATACGAGCTTTGGGCTCTTTCCCGTAAACACAATTAGGTAATCACAATTAGGTAATCACACACACACACACACACACACAGATATATATATATATATATATATATATATATATATATATATATATATATATATATATATATATATATATATATATGT
>JAXCGZ010019443.1:32500-47500 GCA_037179515.1 Halocaridina rubra | reverse complement strand
GAGATAGGAATAAGTGACGAAAGAGTGTGCATTTATGATGCGGGCCAAAGGGATTTCTCACATCTGTTAGCTCAGTGAACATTGGTGGACAGGTGTGAAGGGAGTTGACATGTGATGAAATGGTGGGGGTAAACCAACTGCGGCTGTAGAGCCTCATTGTAGAATATCCTTGCCCGCCTAAATTGTGGGTGACCAAAGCAGGGTGGATGGGGTGGGAGACGTGGCAACTCTTTATCCCCAAAGAGCTGAGAGGAGTGGTTGAGGTATGTGTGGATCGTGGTGAATGCATGTTTCTTGGCTCGGTCACCCGCCTTACAAGGGGGAATGAGGCATGTATATATATTATTATTATTATTATTATTATTATTATTATTATTATTATTATTATTATTATTATTATTATTATTATTATTATTATTATTATTATTATTATTATTATTATATTTATTATTATCATTATTATTATTTTTTTTATTATTAATATTATTGTTGTTAATATTATCATAATAATTATTATTATTATCATTGCCATTACTTTTATTATTATTATTATTATTATTATTGTTATTATTATTATTATTATTATTATTATTATTATTATTATTATTATTATTATTATTATTATTATTATTATTATTATTATTATTGGTGTTGTTATTAAGTGAAAAAGCACTAGTAAAGCATAGTATAAAAATAACATTTTCTCGAATACGCTAGAGTTGTGAGTATCTTAGTGTTATACCAAGATGCATAATGTCTGTTATACGCAATGGATGTGACACAATATAATTCAATTGATAGTTCAATAAAAGGACTAAAGTATGTATTACTTCACAATTGAAACATTTAGCTCAACTCCTTTTGGCCATTTAGTTCATATAATAAAGAAAAAATAGGAAGATCGAGAGAAAGCTACAGAGAAAACCGCCAAACTGTGTCAATGCAACACACTGGGTGTACTGAAGCAGTGTATAAAAGCTCTAGATATACCAGGTGACTTATTTAAATATATGTATGTGAAAAGTTTCCAAATATAAGCTCTGGAAAAAATAAAGCTGGCGTCTTTGATGGACAGTAAACTAGAGACCTGATAAAGGCTTCACATTATCACAACCTCTGTGGGTGATTTTGAAAAAAAAATGCATGGCCGTCTATTGTGAAGGTTATTACATATTTCCTGGGGAATAGTAAATACGGATATTACAATTAATTCGTTGAAGTACTGCTCGATCAATATGATTGCTTGGGATATAACATGAGCATAAAACTTCATTTTATCAATTATCATCACGAATAATTCCTTGAAAATCTAGGTGAACTTAGTGGTGAACAAGGTTAAAGGTTTCATCACAGTTCGATGTTAAGTCTTCCCTCAGTTACAGTTCTCTTTCTAAGCCTACAACAACACCGAATATCTTGGATATTCGATACACATGTCTTATTATCCCTTCACATGTTACAAGTAACAACATTCCCCATCTCTGTTTCTCTTTTTGTTTTCTTTGTGCCCAGGCTTGATGAGGGTAGATTTATTCCTTTTTTTTTTGGCCTGTCCTGGTGTCACAAAAAAAAAAAAATTATGGAAGAGCTGTTACCAGGAACGTGGAACGCTCACACGATCCCCGTATAGTGTTGGAGCATTGAAAGAACATGCCTTAGTTTGAGTCCCTCATCCTATAACCAATTTCATTTAAATTTAGCATGTCTCTGGTAACCTGTTACATTTGAGAAATACATTCTCATGTGAAACTGACTCAATAAATATGTTAGTTCCATATACCATTGTATATTTACCCACTTTTAGCACTAAAATAAGTATGAGAGGTATATACATATATATATATATATATATATATATATATATATATATATATATATATATATATATATATATATATATATATATATATATATATATATATATATATATATATATATATATATATATAAATATATATATATATATATATATATATATATATATATATATATATATATATATATATATATATATATATATATATATATATATATATATATATATATATATATATATATATATATATATATATATATATATATATATATATATATATATATATATATATATATATATATATATATATATATATATATATATATATATATATATATATATATATATATATATATATATATATATATATATATATATATATATATATATATATATATATATATATATATATATATATATATATATATATATATATATATATATATATATATATATATATATATATATATATATATATATATATATATATATATATATATATATATATATATATATATATATATATATATATATATATATATATATATATATATATATATATATATATATATATATATATATATATATATATATATATATATATATATATATATATATATATATATATATATATATATATATATATATATATATATATATATATATATATATATATATATATATATATATATATATATATATATATATATATATATATATATATATATATATATATATATATATATATATATATATATATATATATATATATATATATATATATATATATATATATATATATATATATATATATATATATATATATATATATATATATATATATATATATATATATATATATACATATATATATATATATATATATATATATATATATATATATATATATATATATATATATATATATATATATATATATATATATATATATATATATATATATATATATATATATATATATATATATATATATATACATATATACACAAACACAACTTTCATAAAAAGAAAGGCCTATTTACCTCACCAGCATAATTTGCAAAGTTATGGAGAAACTACTAAGAAAACGCTTCTCTTTTGACTTGGAGTACTTCAATTTTTTGTTAGTGAGGAAAAAAAAAGATAGAGCAAGGCAGGTTGCGTATTCTCAGATTTTCAAAGGCATTTGATACAGTCCCACATAAGAGATTTACTTAGAAGCTGCAAGTAATGGCAAGGAAAGGTGGAAATAACTTGGGTGGAAAAAAAACTTACTTAGAAATTAGAGAACCGAGGGCTAAAGTAATACACTCAATGTCTGAATGGAGAAAGGTTTGTAGTGGGGTTCCACAGGGGTCAGATTTAGGGCCACTTTTGCTCCTTGTATATGTAAATGGCCTACAAGAGTCTGCAAGTTCTTTCTAAAAACGTTTGCAGATTATGTAAAGTTGCAAAGAAAGTAAAAGGCTAGAACAATGGTAGAGAACTTTAGGAAGACCTAAATAGTCCGCATGAGTGGTTAGCAAATTTGCTAACAAAATTCAGTGCTTTCAAATGTAAGGTAATGAGATGGAGCACGAGTGCAAGAAGGCCCAATTTTTTGGTACTCAATAGCAGGTGCAGAAATTCAAGGGACGAAGAACTGGAAAGATCCAGGGGTAAAAATATTGACCGTATTTTCTCCAAAATACATATAAATAATATAGTAAAGGCTACACACGTGTTCATAGCAAATGAAAGATTATCCATCAGATACATGAACTAGGAAATGTTCAGAAATAGCTATGTAACTTAAGTGAGGAAAAAGTTATATTATGCAACACCCTTTTGGAAACCGCACTGTACTAGCCTGCTGGCTAGTACAGTGGTAACGCGCTGGCTTCGCATTCACGAGGTCGAAAGATCGGTCCCCGTCCAAGACCGAGAGTTTAAGCTGTTTACTGGCAGGAACTGCTGTGGTTGGACATCACAGTGGGGGGTTGGGGCTTGCCCTGGCTGACGAATACCCATTGTAATGAAATGGAAATAAAGTTTATTATTATTATAAATAAACTAGAAAAAGTTCAAAGACATATTACAAAAGTGGCGACAGAGATAAACAGTCTTGGTTATGAGGAGAGGCCGAGGGAGTTAGCCTTGCCATCACTAGAAGGTAGAAGGAAGAGAGGGATATGGTCACAGTTTACAAAATCCTTCTTGGTTTTGAGAGAGTGGACAGGCAGTGACATTTTGATATGGGTGGCTCTAGAACTAGAGGTCATAGTTTGGATGTTCATGAAAAAAATCTCCTTAGCAGGATGTAAGGAAGTACATTTTTGGTGTAAGAAGTGTTGATTATTGGAATTTGCTAGGTAAGGAAGAAGTTAATTACAACTGCAATCATAATTTTAAGGACAAACATGATAAATATTATTGAGTATAAAAATTAAACTGTTCAAGAGACGGGGACTTATGGGCATAAGGCTCTTTCCCATAAGCACAATTAGTTAATTACAATTACCTTGCTGTAGTAGTAGGTTGACTCATAGTATCGGCAGCCTTTTGCAGTACTACAATTACAGGAAATTCCGACTTAACTAGGACTGGCCAAGGTAGCTCCATGTTAAGTCCTTCACGGTTCTTACTGTATGCTTTCGCCTACACCAAAAGTTATGGCATATTCATTACAATTCTCTTACCACCCAATTACATATGATAAGCCACAATAATCCCTCATCTCTGTTCCTCGTTGCTATCTTTCTCATCTCCACAATAATTATGGGAAGTTCCAAACTTATGACTCCCAGTACCTGGAATAGTGGAGTGAAAAGAAACTCCAGAGATCTTGTTGAATGCAATGTAGGAGTGAGGGTAGAAACGCTTGGCTGTGATAATTGTTCTGGCCATAACCTTGCACCTCCTGAAAAATCTGCATATTTCACCATACACTTTTCTAACATCCTGGATCTGAACTCTAATAATTAGTCTGTGGATCAGCACCTGGTACTTCCCTCCTTAACCTCCTCCTTCATTCCGGAACTCAGTGTCTAGCTGCGCATCCCAAGACTCATTTTAAATCTCTCACTATAATCTGCATTTTCGTTTCCATTCCAATGGTGAGGTTTGTGCCAACTGTAACATTAACACTCCTATTGCAAGGCTCATGGACCTTGAATCTCATGACTTTGATGTTTTCTGGGTGAAGATCTATCTCTCCTTTATCACTATATTACATTGCTTCTGCTACCGCTCTCCAAACTCCACTGAGTTTTGTGTCTTTTTTTTAATATCTATCCTCTTGCTATGAGTCCTTGCTATATGCACAACCTCATGCTCAAGTTATCTGTATTGGAGTGTCTAGTGTACACTACTGCAAGTGACTTTATTCTTTTCACACAGATGTCGGAAAAAGTGAGGGCTTTTGCTTTCTCTGTCATTCATGGTCTGGGCCAGATTATCAAACATCCTCCTAATGCTTCCAATTACTACAGCCATGCAGCTAAAGTTCTTGACTTATTATTTACTTCCAATAACACAACCTATTCATATTCTGTACTTTCCCCTCTTCATATATTTGACCACTCTCTGATTTCAATCGCTTCCATTTTTGCTTCATCACCATCAATTTCTACCTCCCAGGGTCATCTTTGAGCATATCCAGTGCAATGATTCTGAGTAACTTTCTCTTTTATCCACCATGGAATGGCTATTGTTCTTAAGCCCACAATCCTGATCAAGTAGCCCTAAGAGTTGCCAACATCATAAACTTGGTAATGGAACATTAATTCCTTTCAGTGTCAAAACTTTTTGTTCCCACAATCTTTGTGGTTACTCAGGCCATGGATTTGCCATACTAGTCGTACAAAGCCTTTTTTTTCTGATTAAAATCATTCTGCTTTTATTACAGCTGGGAATTGCTGCTCTGCTCAGATTTGTAGGTCTAAAGTTTCCTTGCAAAGAAGATTAGCTGATTGCCTGAATTCCTCTCCCACTGATTAATGTTTCAGGTTCTAAGCAATACAGCTCTCCAAAAGCTCCTGTAACTCAAGCTTTCTCCTTTTCACTAGTCCTGATGGTTCTATAACTTGCTTTCCCACTGACAAAACCTCTCTCTTTGGCTCTAATTTTTCAACTAACTCTTCTGTTAGCAATTCCAATGCACCTGCCCCTCATACTTTATTTTTTACTAACCCTATTCCTTCTCTTATCCTTTCTTCACGAAGAGTCCATAAAGTCCTTCTCCCTATAAACACGAACAAAGCATCCAGACATGATGGTAACCCTGCATGGTTCCTTAAAGAGTGTGTTCTTTGCTGTCTTTTCAGCCTCATTCTATCATACAGCGTCTAGCCTTCATTTTAGAAGCTCGCTCAATTTTAGCTTGTTCCTAAGAAAGGAGGTCACTTTATTTCTTCCAACTACAAATCAGTTGACCTAACCTCTGCCATCGCTAAAGCATTAGAAACCATGCTCATTTCTCACTCCTTGAAACTTCTTGGATCTAACTTGCTAATTTCCGATCATCAGTTGCGGCTTCTACAAGACAATATCCACTAATTTCCACTTCACCTATCTCATGCATTTATGGTTAATTCTCTGAAGAACTATGGGGAATCCTTTGTAGTTGCCTTTCATATCTCTAAGCTTTTGACAGAGTGTGGCACAAGGATCTATCAGCCAAACTGCCTGCTGGTGACTTTACTTCTCCTGTCGTCTCTCTGATTTCCAGTTTTCTTTCTGTCCATTTATATCTGTGAATGTTAATTGCACAACATCTAGTTCATTCCCTTTTACCAGTGGTGCTTAACAGGGCTCTGTTCTTTTACCTACTTTGTTACTTTTTTTCATCAAGATCTTCTCCAGTCCACACCTTCCTGTCTTCTCCACGCTTTTTCAAATGGTCCTACCCTTCATTTCCTCTGCCTTCCTCTCACAATCATTGTCTACTACTTGTGATTAGTCTCGTGTCACTCTTGCTTCAGTCTTCAACTCCGATTTACAAAGAACATCTGAGTTGGGCACCGAAAACTTAGTTAAATTTAATGCCTCCTGGACACTGTTTTCAGCAGTCTCTTCATCTTCTCCTCCTGACAGCTCTATTGTCTTTGAAAACAACGAAATTTACCCTCTAAATTCTGTCAGCATATTAGGAATTAAGATAGCCTCTAACTTGTCTTGGAGGAGATACATAAACCAAATTTCTAAAACTGCATCAAAAGAATTGGGAATTCTGTTTCGTTTATGTCATTACTTTCCTCCTTTTAAGTTACTTACAACCTATGAAGGTTGTATCTGTTCCTGCTTAGAATACTGTTCTCACGTCTGGGGTGCTTCCTCTTATACTAATCTCCTTGACAGTGCTGACTGTAAAGGCAATCAGACTCAACAATAACCACATGCATACATACATACATACATACATACATACATACATACATACATACATACATACATACATACATACATACATACTTACATACATACATGCACTTATTCATGCATACATTAATATATACATACATGCATGCATACACACATATATACATGCATCCACACATTTGTTCATCCATATATACGTACCTAAATACGTACATACTTACTTACATACATACATACATACATATATACATACAGATCAACAGTAACATACTTAGAACTTTACGATGAGATAAGCGGGATCTTACAGGAAAGAGAGGGCTGTGCGGATTGAATATTTATAGATTTTCAGAAGGCATTTGATACGAATCAACATGAGAGACTTGTTAAAAAGATGCAAGTAAAGGTAAGAATAGGTGGAAATTTCTTGGAATGGATAAAAACTTACTTAGAAGGAAGGGAAGAGGGGGTTAGAGTAACACACTCAGTGTCTGAATGAAGGGTTAGGAATGGGGTTCCACAGGGTTCAGTTTTAGGATAACTTTTGTTCCTTGTATATGTAAATGACCTACCAGAGTCTGTGAATTACTTCTTGAATATGTTTGCAGATGATGTAAAGATTGTGAAGAAAGTAAGAGTCGAGAACAATGGTAGATAGTTTCAAAAAGACCTAAGTAGCTTGCATGAGGGTCAGAAAATTCAATATTTCAGAATGTGAGGTAATGACAATGGGAGAAGGTCCAAGCTTGGATTCTTAGTAGCAGGTGCAGAACATCGAGAGAAGGAAAAGGAGAGATATCTAGAAGTAAACATTTTGGTATATAAAGGGCATAGTAAAGACGGCATATGCATTCTTATTAAAATGTAGGGGTAGCGTTCAGACATACGGACAAGGATATGCACAGAAATAGTAATGTAACGTATGTGAGGGCAAAGCTTGATTGCGCGTACCTTTTTTTGGAATCAGCACTTGAAGAAGCATATAATAAGCTGGAGAAAATTCAAAGATATGTTATCACGAAACTGGAGCCAGATATCCTCAAGCTCATTTATGAGGAGAGGCTGGGGAATTAGGCTAACCATCACTTGAAGCTAGAAAAATGAGAGGGATTTGATGACGGTTTTTAAATTTCTTCATGGTTTTGATAGAGTGGATATGGCTAGGAACTAGAGGGCATAGTTTGAAGTTCCATAATAAAAGTTAGGAAGTACATTTAGTGTAAGAATAATTGATGACTGGAAGTCGCTAAGCGAGGAAGTATTTGATGCTAACTCAATTCACAGTTTTAAGGACAAATATGATGAGCATCATTGAGTATAATAATGGAACCAACCAACAGACGGGGCCTTACGAGCATTGGATTCATTCCCGTAAGCACAATTAGGTAATCAAAATTAGGTAATTACATACATACAAACATACATACATACATACATACATACATACATACATACATACATACATACATACATATTTGCATAGTTATTCACCTACATGCAGAAGTAACAGACAGATACATTCAGAATGAGTAACAGGTCTTATCTCAAAAACATTTGTGGTACAATTGCTTGAACAAATGCTTTGTGAAATAGACGAATTCAAACATGAATGTAGTTAGGCAGAGACAAAACTTAGAGGTGATATTAAATGATACAAGAGTAGTTTCAAATAATAGCACAAAGAGAGAGAGAGAGAGAGAGAGAGAGAGAGAGAGAGAGAGAGAGAGAGAGAGAGAGAGAGAGAGAGAGAGAGAGAGGAGAGAGAGAGAGGAGATGGTGAGCAAAGTCTATGCAAGCCACTTGTTTATGCCTCATAGCTCTGTAAATGTAAATTGACCCATTTTTCGTTTATGTGATCAATTATGTATTTCATAATATAAATGCACAGCCATCTTTCCTTTTTTCCAGTGTTTTAAATTTTGAACACACAAAAAATTCACTATTTTTTTTTATTAATATTAATATCATTTTTATCGCTATTTTGTGAAAAAACATTTTATTATTATTATTATTATTATTATTATTATTATTATTATTATTATTATTATTATTATTATTATTATTATCATTATTATTATTATCATTATTATTATTATTATTATTATTATTATTATCATTATTATTGTTTTTATTATTATTGCTATTATTATTATTATTATTATTATTATTATTATTATTATTATTATTATTATTATTATTATTATTATTATTATTATTATTATTATTATTATCATTATTATTATTATTATTTTTGTTATTAATATTATTATTATTATTATTATTATTATTATTATTATTATTATTATTATTATCTTGCTATGCAGATACGCGACTGGCTATAAATATATTTACACATAATATATATGAATTTTATAGTGCTAGAAGAATATGTTACAAGTGTTTCAGCAGACTGTTCTTTATTCTAAAGTAATCTAGTTAATTAATTGTTACTTTATCTGTAATTCATACAAGTGAAAGTAATAATGTCCTCATAAGCAAATAAGAGAGTGCCTGCATGACTTGTGTACGTTGAACTCTTTAGATAAAAATATAGAGCTTACAGTAAAATATTCGACTGATAAACTCATATATATATATATATATATATATATATATATATATATATATATATATATATATATATATATATATATATATATATATATATATATATATATATATATATATATATATATATATTTAGTTAAAGGTTGGGAACCCTTCATTTGTGGACAATCACGGCACAATAGAAAGTCAGTTATGGTGGTGTTGGTGACCCACCTTCTTTGTCTTTTGTCTCCCCCCTCCCCCCTTAGCATTAATGTATTTTTGTCTCTTTCTTCTTCTTCTTCTTCTTCTTCCATATGGTCATCTGAAGTCCCCTCCCAACATGTTGCATCATCGGTGCAGTTAATTGCAACCTTCTCTTTTAGTGTTCACAACAACCCGCTTTTCTCGATCCATTTATGGGAACTGCTTGTCTCACTCTATAAAATGCCTTTATCATTTTCCTTTCTTGTCTCCATATCTGCTACCTCTCTCTCTCTCTCTCTCTCTCTCTCTCTCTCTCTCTCTCTCTCTCTCTCTCTCTCTCTCTCTCTATCTATCTATCTATCTATCTATCTATCTATCTATCTATCTATCTTAAGAATACATTTTCGATCTTGCATTTTTGACTCTCTCTATGCTGAACTAATTGAGAATAAATACTTAACATGTGGTTTCTTTTGAATTTTATACAACAAGGATTCTCCGCAGTTACGATCTTACTATTTTTCTTTTTAGCATAAAAAAAGGAAATTCTAGCGTAGGTTATTAGGACAATATCAAGCAGCTTTGTGGACTTTCTAAAGCCCTCACTGACAGATAAATATTATACTCAGGATCTCTCGCTGATAAGGAAAGGATAGAAGCGTCTCTCAAGTGAAGTTGTTTCTCCAGTGAGAGAGGTGTCAATGGTAGAACAGAATCCTCACGAATATAGAGCTATGAAAAGGTGAGTAAAGTCCAATCAACTACTATAATGTAAATAGATAAACAGATATAGAAATAAATGCCGTCGTCTGTGATAATTGAATTTACCGTAGGATAACATTTTCCCCCTGGCAAAGCAGTGACAAACTTTTTTTGTTTTGTTTTTAGGGAGAGAGAAAGTGGACTAAATCCTTTTCTTCCACTAATTCCTGTCATTCATCCCTGCAACTATTCCTTTTTTATTTTATTTATTCTTTTT
This sequence comes from Halocaridina rubra, assembly GCA_037179515.1. NCBI lineage: Eukaryota > Metazoa > Arthropoda > Malacostraca > Decapoda > Atyidae > Halocaridina > Halocaridina rubra. The sequence goes on along the minus strand of JAXCGZ010019443.1, from coordinate 36,596 downwards.
GGGGGGTCATGCCGATTTATATCCTATCACTTCCATTTTCGAAAAGTATGTCATAGGTGTCCGTTAATTCTTTATATACATTACATATAGATAAATAAAAATATGTCAAAAGTAATTGCAATGTTGATCTTTCATGGATTATGCATTTTACTTATTTATTATCTATGGCATAAATGTTAGATGGCATATGGAACTCAGTTAAGATTAAGGATTGATTATTGGGTTTTTAAAATCTTTTATATTCAAAATCCACAGTAAATTTGTCGAAATAACATTGTCTGTGGACTATAATGACTTTTTTACAGTACATATGCTCAGACAAGTGGCCCACAAAAATAAGCTAATGGCATACAATGACTGAAATTGATTATATGATTTATATTCTGTATTTTCAGATAACTCCGCCAGCACCCAGTGTCAGTGAAATATTATACAAATAAATAAAGATATCTCGAATATATTAAAAGTAATAAATATCAAGATCACCGCGATTTTGGCATTTTTATTCCATTTGTCTCCAAAATTCAGAAGATGAAAACCATCATTTGAAACATTTAAAATATCATTAAATTATGAGAATAGAATAACAGCTTTATGAATTCGTGGCATAATGGCGGAAATGATATGCCACAAAAGTATTATTTGCTCAAATAAAATTTGCTTCCCTGAGGATATTAGAAATATTTCTTCAGACGCTATGAAAAAAATTTAAATAAAGACTTAATATTTTTTTTAAAGTTAAAAAGCACATTTAATCATTAATATTCTCAAGACATTTTCTCTGCCTATTAGGCTTCTAGCACAATTAATCGCTTCAGTAACTAAGCTGTTTTCTAGACAGTTTTTCTCTTCATGAGGTAATTTGTTGGATAATTCTAGCACTATGAAACAGAAAGCGAATTTTCCTCTTTATTTATGGGTGTGCGTGAAGTTGATAAAGCTTTGTCTCTCCATTGATTTCTATCTGGCTATCTGTCTATTCATCTATCTAGTTATCAATGTATTTATATCTCTCTCTCTCTCTCTCTCTCTCTCTCTCTCTCTCTCTCTCTCTCTCTCTCTATCTATCTATCTGTGTACATATATATATATATATATATATATATATATATATATATATATAATATATATTATATATATATATATATATATAGACAGATAGATAGATAGATAGATAAATAGATAGATAGATAGACATGTCCACCTATGAACTCTGTTATTTCTCGTCCCATTTACTTTCTCATGGCACCAACTTCCATAGCTCATAAAGTAAATATGCATGTCTGATCAGACTAATATTAAAGAGTGTGCTGGGCAGTGAGTAGGTCCTACAGCTGAAAATAAAGATATAGGCGATGAGATGCATTATCTCTTAGATAAATCAAGATAAAAATGTGCTCTGGCATGAGCATACCCTCTTATTAGTGAACCATAACGGGCACGGGCATTTAGCGAGAGGGTCCCTTAACGCTGCATCCTTTTACGCCTGTAACATGTTCGCACTGTTGCTGTGTATCAACTCACTCTTCATTCCAAATTCTGTTTGACAAAATCATTATATTCGTCAAGTTTGTTTTTTTGTCAATTCAATTACTAGAGGTTATACCTTGTAAAAAAAAAAAACCTGCAATCATATACTATTCCGATAGAAACACATTATTTAAGTTAGTTGAATAGTACCTTACATTATTCTTGGTATGGCTGCATTGATTTACCTACTTATTTCAGCGGACAGCTGTTTTCCTCCTTCAAAGATATCCTTAATTTTTTTCCCATTTTCAACTCTTTCTATATACATTTACTTGATAGTAATGCTTACGCGTTTCTCATATTTGCTTTGTAGTATGCCTAAGGTGATAAATAACCTTTTGACAAGGGGCGAGGGAGAAACCATGAAGTGTGCATTTTTATTATATCTAACATTGTTTTCATTGTTTCCCAAATATAGTTAAATAGTTGGCTTGTACCTATAGCTTTCAAAGTTGGATGCAGTAAAACTATTCGTGTTGTTGACTGAATTCGGGCAAATGCCTACCGTGAGGCCATGGAAACAACAGCAACCTTCATCACCGGAAGTGGGTCACAACCAACCTAGGCAAAAGTGAATGCTGGGTTACTGACAACTTGAAGAAAAGCATTATTGCAAACAGAATGATTCCTATAAACCGAACTGAATTGCTTGGAATTTCACCAGACCTCAAACCTGACGAACACATTTAAACAATCCTGAAAGACAGAGTGGAGGTAAAGATGATCCAAGAGCGTGGCATTGATCGGTATTCAAAAGACAAGTTTATGAGACATTTACATGATGCTATGGGGGGATCTTTAGTTAGACACTTATATCTTTCAAGTCACTGCTCTGATTATACCCCTCAGGTTTACGGGTTCTGCGAGACGTGCTAGGTTCCCTCACTAAATATTGATGACATGACAGAATCCCTATTGTTTCAGGGATATCTTAATCGTAATTAATTGATCTGTACTATCATTCATTGCTTTTATAGTTCCCTATCAAAAGGTTACATACCACCCTGTACATTATAGCTTCAGAAATATTGCAGTTTGATATTCATTTATGATTTCGTACATCAGTGAAGTATTTCAATCATAATTCTTAACGTAGTGTCATAGACTGACACAAGATACCTCACAGTTCTGGCAACATGGAAAGGTTAAGCTTTTTGCGAATCATAAAGGATTTCCCAATTCTAGAGGGCATATACTGAACTTAACAAGGCCCTTTCTCTTGAGGATGCTGTATAACGATTGACACCAAACATATAAGGATGTAGTTCAATAATTTCGTGTAAAACCTCATATCAACTGAACGCCTGAAGCACACCAGTGTATTGAGTATTTTTATGCTCCTTTGGCCATCGCTAAAAAGAGGAATGAGTGTATTTTATCAATAATTTTTCATTGTTTTCTTCCCCAGTATATTCTACTCTTTCAATCCCCCCCCCCCACTTCCCCCTACGAGATCGAAATAGAACGTTCATGCAGCCGGGCCTTGTCGTCTCGTTTCATTTAACATTATCTCTCGTGAATGTCACATAAAAACGTCGCACGAGGTATGACTTGCTTTGAATTATATACAAGTCTCTCTCTCTCTCTCTCTCTCTCTCTCTCTCTCTCTCTCTCTCTCTCTCTCTCCTCTCTCTCTCTCTCCATTTCATTCATTTCAATTTTTGGCACGATCTTTTTGAAAATTTTACCTAAATTTTGTTTATCGCTATTCTAATATCTGCTGGCTAGTACAGTGGTAACGCGCTGTCTTCGCATTCACGAGGTCGAAAGATCGGTTCCCGTCCAAGATCGAGAGTTTAAGCTGTTTACTGGCAGGAACTGCTGTGGTTGGGCACCACAGTGGGGGTTGGGACGTGTCCTGGCTGACGAATACCCATTGTATTGAAATGGAGATAAAGTTTGTTTGTTTGTTTGTTTGTTTGTTCTTCTCTATTTCATCATTACTATTGTTTATATTTACCTCGCCCTATGTCATCAGTATTTAGAATTCATGATATTTAGTTACTAATGTACTTAGTTGCTTACTTACTTACTGACTTTCTCACTTGATGACTTAGCTAACTAGTTAGTCAGTTAGTTAATTAGCTAATGATTCAGTCAGTACTAAGTTCATTAGAAAGGTATACTGATGCACATGGTTCATATTGCTCGCTATTCCTCCCTCCCCAATATCTGTCAACATTATCTTTTGTTTTTCATCTTCGCATTGGTTAAAAAAGACATTTTTCTGTTCAGGTAAATTCCAAGAAAATGTTTTCTGCGTCAAGACCCAAAACTGCATTAAAATCGATGATCAACAAAGACACAGTTAGAGCTGGAGGCCTTTGACACCAAAATATCTTACAGGTTTTCTAGGTGTTATTTAAGGAACAAGTCGGAACATAAAGATAAAAAACGGAGGAAAAAACCATGGAACATTAAAAAAGCCGAGTACCACTTGGTTTGTATGAAAAGGGCTTGGAGAAGAAGTGACTTCATTCGCGTCTAGATTTGAATTCACCCCATGCTGACCCGATCAAAGAATGTTGGCATGACTACTCTTCAGTCAGACTCCATTGAGGATTCT
>JAXCGZ010019443.1:0-27500 GCA_037179515.1 Halocaridina rubra | reverse complement strand
ATTGTGAGAGAGAATGGGTATGCCTGACTGGGGGTATAATGGGGGGGTTGCTTTAGGGGGTGAAATCGCGGGAAGCACTGTTAGGAAGCACGATGAGTGAGAAGTCAACGAGGATCGTTCCACTGCTCCACTGGGTCCTTCTGCAGGCCATATCAGCGTATTTTTACGGGAGGTGATGTAGCTGTTGCAATATCTATTGAGGGATATTTTTGAGAAAATGATTCTTCACCTGCCCAGATATAGTTGAGATGAAAGTTTGTTTCATTTGTTGTTTCGTCCCCTACTTGCCAATGAGATTATTATTAGATTTTCGAGAATTCCAAGATAGATATTACGTGATAAAGGACGTGAATCTATGAATGATTCTTCATTTTCCTTTCTAGCTGCAGTATATACATTATTTGTCCGAAGGGATATGTTAGATTGATAAAATAAAACTTTGAAAGCTTTAGTCATGGTAATGTTTATGAAAATTATTTCAGCTTGGTCATGAAGGAAGGAGTGTAAATTCACAAGAAATGACAACAAGAATGTTACACAGCCGTTTCCCGTATTTGAGAGAGACGAAGTTTATCCAGAAGCCGAAGGAGCAGGGGAGAAAATAGCGCCCATCCGCACATCTCCCCGCAAAAGCTAGTCAGCTGCAGCCCTGAAGGCAAACCTTGGGCAGTATAAGGGTAGGAGAAACAAAGTAAAAAAAAAGGAGGGTAATAAAAATACTCAACCGTGCGTAAGTATGAGCAAACAGACAGAACAGTTATAAGTCGAACATCCCCCTGTCTCCTGAGGTAATTCTGTTGTATAGTAATTCGAAAAAATCAAGTTTTAGTTAGCAGAAGAATATATATACTTTCTGTTTAATTTTTCATGTACAACTCCTTAAGAGATTATGAAACTTAAGCAAAATGCATTCTTTAATGTTGCAAATGAAATATGATTTTTGTTCTTATTACTGCATACACAGAGACAAACTTTTTATATTTTTTCAGATACCAATTTTTCTTATATAGTTTTTTTTGTGTTGAAGAAATCTTGAATATCTTTATCCCTTTGATATATTATAGTTGAAGAGTTTTGAAAAAGATTATCTAGAGATAAATATTGTTAATTACTATCATTGTCATGAAATTTATCATTACAATTGAGTTAATTAAGGCAATTGAGATTCTCAAAGCTTATATGTTGAGTTTGAAATTTAACAATAATAATATTTAAGCCCATTTAAGTTGTTTATTAAGAAAAGACAATTGTAATTTTGTCGATAGTAGTAGAGATATTATCACATATGATTGTAGTATTTTGCTTTGATTACATCAGGGGTATGTTGACCTATAGCGAATGTATGCTCCGACTAAACCCTCTGATTTACAGAAAGAGAGAAGATTGTCATGATAGACAAAGATGTGTTTGCTCATTTCAGTAAAGTCCTTTGCAATATTAAACAGAAAGGAATGGATTTCTGCTTTGAGTTTTCTGAAGTTGTGCACTAAGTTCTTTTGCTTTTTTGTTAATTGGGAAATAAAAATAGCCCTCGGGCAATAAATGTAAAACTCTACCAATAGATATTGCTCGTGTTTGTACACTGTCATTTATTTATTCATTTATATTTTATTATATGTAAAAATGCTCCCATGATAATTTAATCTTTTGAGTTTTATTGCATGTGAAGGAAGGAAGTCCCTTTTCCCCATGACCAAATGGGTGTATACCGCAACGTATTTCAAGGTCGTCCAGTCAACCCTTTTTCTCTCTCTTCCCATATTTATCACTTTCTCTCTCTCTCCTGTCTTTCGCTCTACTCTGGGACTGAAATGTGCTCCATCCGATGCTAAGAGAATGTTGCCGTCATTGATTCTTCTTTTGTGTGTTTTTTCCAGTGATGCTAGGCTATAATTTGGCCTACATTATATTTTAGTTGATAAATTTTTGCATGCTGTTATTGCTAAAATACTGATAAGACATCAGTAGTACCGATTTTTTTATAAATATTTCTGCCACAGATTGCAACTGTTTTGGAAAATAGATAAAGCTCCCAGTGACAAATTGGGCAACCAAAAACTTGACGCTTATGCTCCATATATATATATATATATATATATATATATATATATATATATATATATATATATATATATATATATATATATATATATATATATATATATATATATATATATATATATATATATATATATATATATATATATATATATATATATATATATATATATATATATATATATATATATATATATATATATATATATATATATATATATATATATATATATATATATATATATATATACATATATACATATATATATATATATATATATATATATATATATATATATATATATATATATATATATATATATATATATATATATATATATATATATATATATATATATATATATATATATATATATATATATATATATATGAATCATTTTTTTTCTTTTTTTTGCCTCGACTGGGACTCGAACCTAGGACTTATGATTACTAAGTCAAGGCGCTATCACTACACCACAGAAGGTTAAAAGGAATCCAACCTTATAGCTTATATCTGCTATACTTAGGAATGAACGCATTCTAACTGAATGCCACTATGTTCATATTATTGATTCCCCAACCTCACTCGTAGCTTCATTTTAGCATTTAATTCAATTCCCAATCTCATTCGGGCCATGAAATATCCAAATAAGCACATTACATATGTGAAAACATGAATCATTTTTTACCCCGACTGGGACTCGAACCTAGGACTTATGATTACTAAGTCAAGGTGCTACCACTACACCACAGAAGGTAAAAAGGAATCCAACCTTATAGCTTATATCTGCTATACTTAGGAAAGAACCCATTCTAACTGAATGCCACTATGTTCATATTATAGATTCCCCAACCTCACTCGTGGCTTCATTTTAGCATTTAATTCAATTCCCAATCTCATTCGGGCCATGAAATATCCAAATAAGCACATTACATATGTGAAAACATGAATCATTTTTTACCCTGACCGGGACTCGAACCTAGGACTTATGATTACTAAGTCAAGGCGCTACCACTACACCACAGAAGGTTAAAAGGAATCCAACCTTATAGCTTATATCTGCTATACTTAGGAATGAACGCATTCTAACTGAATGCCACTATGTTCATATTATAGATTCCCCAACCTCACTCATGGCTTCATTTTAGCATTTAATTCAATTCCCAATCTCATTCGGGCCATGAAATATCCAAATAAGCACATTACATATGTGAAAACATGAATCATTTTTTACCCTGACCGGGACTCGAACCTAGGACTTATGATTACTAAGTCAAGGCGCTACCACTACACCACAGAAAGTTAAAAGGAATCCAACCTTATAGCTTATATCTGCTATACTTAGGAATGAACGCATTCTAACTGAATGCCACTATGTTCATATTATAGATTCCCCAACCTCACTCGTGGCTTCATTTTAGCATTTAATTCAATTCCCAATCTCATTCGGGCCATGAAATATCCAAATAAGCACATTACATATGTGAAAACATGAATCATTTTTTACCCCGACCGGGACTCGAACCTAGGACTTATGATTACTAAGTCAAGGCGCTACCACTACACCACAGAAGGTTAAAAGGAATCCAACCTTATAGCTTATATCTGCTATACTTAGGAATGAACGCATTCTAACTGAATGCCACTATGTTCATATTATAGATTCCCCAACCTCACTCGTGGCTTCATTTTAGCATTTAATTCAATTCCCAATCTCATTCGGGCCATGAAATATCCAAATAAGCACATTACATATGTGAAAACATGAATCATTTTTTACCCCGACTGGGACTCGAACCTAGGACTTATGATTACTAAGTCAAGGTGCTACCACTACACCACAGAAGGTAAAAAGGAATCCAACCTTATAGCTTATATCTGCTATACTTAGGAATGAACGCATTCTAACTGAATGCCACTATGTTCATATTATAGATTCCCCAACCTCACTCGTGGCTTCATTTTAGCATTTAATTCAATTCCCAATCTCATTCGGGCCATGAAATATCCAAATAAGCACATTACATTTGTGAAAACATGAATCATTTTTCACCCCGTCCGGGACTCGAACCAAGGACTTATGATTACTAAGTCAAGGCGCTACCACTACACCACAGAAGGTTAAAAGGAATCCAACCTTATAGCTTATATCTGCTATACTTAGGAATGAACGCATTCTAACTGAATGCCACTATGTTCATATTATAGATTCCCCAACCTTACTCGTGGCTTCATTTTAGCATTTAATTCAACTCCCAATCTCATTCGGGCCATGAAATATCCAAATAAGCACATTACATATGTGAAAACATGAATCATTTTTTATCCCGACCGGGACTCGAACCTAGGACTTATGATTACTAAGTCAAGGCGCTACCACTACACCACAGAAGGTTAAAAGGAATCCAACCTTATAGCTTATATCTGCTATACTTAGGAATGAACGCGTTCTAACTGAATGCCACTATGTTCATATTATAGATTCCCCAACCTCACTCGTGGCTTCATTTTAGCATTTAATTCAATTCCCAATCTCATTCGGGCCATGAAATATCCAAATAAGCAAATTACATATGTGAAAACATGAATCATTTTTTAACCCGGAATCTATAATATGAACATAGTGGCATTCAGTTAGAATGCGTTCATTCCTAAGTATAGCAGATATAAGCTATAAGGTTGGATTCCTTTTAACCTTCTGTGGTGTAGTGGTAGCGCCTTGACTTAGTAATCATAAGTCCTTGGTTCAAGTCCCGGTCGGGGTAAAAAATGATTCATGTTTTCACATATGTAATGTGCTTATTTGGATATTTCATGGCCCTAATGAGATTGGGAATTGAATTAAATGCTAAAATGAAGCCACGAGTGAGGTTGGGGAATCTATAATATGAACATAGTGGCATTCAGTTAGAATGCGTTCATTCCTAAGTATAGCAGATATAAGCTATAAGGTTGGATTCCTTTTAACCTTCTGTGGTGTAGTGGTAGCGCCTTGACTTAGTAATCATAAGTCCTTGGTTCGAGTCCTGGTCGGGGTAAAAAATGAGTCATGTTTTCACATATGTAATGTGCTTATTTGGATATTTCATGGCCCGAATGAGATTGGGAATTGAATTAAATGCTAAAATGAAGCCACGAGTGAGGTTGGGGAATCTATAATATGAACATAGTGGCATTCAGTTAGAATGCGTTCATTCCTAAGTATAGCAGATATAAGCTATAAGGTTGGATTCCTTTTAACCTTCTGTGGTGTAGTGGTAGCGCCTTGACTTAGTAATCATAAGTCCTAGGTTCGAGTCCCGGTCAGGGTAAAAAATGATTCATGTTTTCACATATGTAATGTGCTTATTTGGATATTTCATGGCCCGAATGAGATTGGGAATTGAATTAAATGCTAAAATGAAGCCACGAGTGAGGTTGGGGAATCTATAATATGAACATAGTGGCATTCAGTTAGAATGCGTTCATTCCTAAGTATAGCAGATATAAGCTATAAGGTTGGATTCCTTTTAACCTTCTGCTGTGTAGTGGTAGCGCCTTGACTTAGTAATCATAAGTCCTAGGTTTGAGTCTCGGTCGGGGTAAAAAATGATTCATGTTTTCACATATGTAATGTTCTTATTTGGATATTTCATGGCCCGAATGAGATTGGGAATTGAATTAAATGCTAAAATGAAGCCACAAGTGAGGTTGGGGAATCTATAATATGAACATAGTGGCATTCAGTTAGAATGCGTTCATTCCTAAGTATAGCAGATATAAGTTATAAGGTTGGATTCCTTTTAACCTTCTGTGGTGTAGTGGTAGCGCCTTGACTTAGTAATCATAAGTCCTAGGTTCGAGTCCCGGTCAGGGTGAAAAATGATTCATGTTTTCACATATGTAATGTGCTTATTTGGATATTTCATGGCCCAAATGAGATTGGGAATTGAATTAAATGCTAAAATGAAGCCACGAGTGAGGTTGGGGAATCTATAATATGAACATAGTGGCATTCAGTTAGAATGCGTTCATTCCTAAGTATAGCAGATATAAGCTATAAGGTTGGATTCCTTTTAACCTTCTGTGGTGTAGTGGTAGCACCTTGACTTAGTAATCATAAGTCCTAGGTTCGAATCCCGGTCGGCGCAAAAAATGATTCATGTTTTCAGATATGTAATGTGCTTATTTGGATATTTCATGGCCCGAATGAGATTGGGAATTGAATTAAATGCTAAAATGAAGCCACGAGTGAGGTTGGGGAATCTATAATATGAACATAGTGGCATTCAGTTAGAATGCGTTCATTCCTAAGTATAGCAGATATAAGCTATAAGGTTGGATTCCTTTTAACCTTCTGTGGTGTAGTGGTAGCGCCTTGACTTAGTAATCATAAGTCCTAGGTTCGAGTCCCGGTCAGGGTAAAAAATGATTCATGTTTTCACATATGTAATGTGCTTATTTGGATATTTCATGGCCCGAATGAGATTGGGAATTGAATTAAATGCTAAAATGAAGCCACGAGTGAGGTTGGGGAATCTATAATATGAACATAGTGGCATTCAGTTAGAATGCGTTCATTCCTAAGTATAGCAGATATAAGCTATAAGGTTGGATTCCTTTTAACCTTCTGCTGTGTAGTGGTAGCGCCTTGACTTAGTAATCATAAGTCCTAGGTTTGAGTCTCGGTCGGGGTAAAAAATGATTCATGTTTTCACATATGTAATGTGCTTATTTGGATATTTCATGGCCCGAATGAGATTGGGAATTGAATTAAATGCTAAAATGAAGCCACAAGTGAGGTTGGGGAATCTATAATATGAACATAGTGGCATTCAGTTAGAATGCGTTCATTCCTAAGTATAGCAGATATAAGTTATAAGGTTGGATTCCTTTTAACCTTCTGTGGTGTAGTGGTAGCGCCTTGACTTAGTAATCATAAGTCCTAGGTTCGAGTCCCGGTCAGGGTGAAAAATGATTCATGTTTTCACATATGTAATGTGCTTATTTGGATATTTCATGGCCCAAATGAGATTGGGAATTGAATTAAATGCTAAAATGAAGCCACGAGTGAGGTTGGGGAATCTATAATATGAACATAGTGGCATTCAGTTAGAATGCGTTCATTCCTAAGTATAGCAGATATAAGCTATAAGGTTGGATTCCTTTTAACCTTCTGTGGTGTAGTGGTAGCACCTTGACTTAGTAATCATAAGTCCTAGGTTCGAATCCCGGTCGGCGCAAAAAATGATTCATGTTTTCAGATATGTAATGTGCTTATTTGGATATTTCATGGCCCGAATGAGATTGGGAATTGAATTAAATGCTAAAATGAAAACACGAGTGAGGTTGGGGAATCTATAATATGAACATAGTGGCATTCAGTTAGAATGCGTTCATTCCTAAGTATAGCAGATATAAGCTATAAGGTTGGATTCCTTTTAACCTTCTGTGGTGTAGTGATAGCGCCTTGACTTAGTAATCATAAGTCCTAGGTTCGAGTCCCGGTCGGGGTAAAAATGATTCATGTTTTCACATGTGAAATGTGCATATATATATATATATATATATATATATATATATATATATATATATATATATATATATATATATATATATATATATATATATATATATATATATATAATATATATATATATATATATATATATATATATATATATATATATATATATATATATATATATATATATATATATATATATATATATATATATATATATATATATATATATATATATATATATATATATATATATATATATATATATATATATATATATATATATATATATATATATATATATATATATATATATATATATATATATATATATATATATATATATATACATATATATAAATATATATATATATATATATATATATATATATATATATATATATATATATATATATATATATATATATATATATATATATATATATATATATATATATATATATATATATATATATATATATATATATATATATATATATATATATATATATATATATATGATCATAGTGGCATTCAGATAGAATGCATTCATATCTAAGTATAGCAGATATAAGCTATAAGGTTGGATTCCTTTTAACCTTCTGTGGTGTAGTGGTAGCGCCTTGACTTAGTAATTATAAGTCCTAGCTTCAAGTCCCGGTCGGGGTAAAAAATGATTCATGTTTTCACATATGTAATGTGCTTATTTGGTTATTTCATGGCCCAAAAGAGATTGGGAATTGAATTAAATGCCAAAATGAAGCCACGAGTGAGGTTGGGGAATCTGTAATATGAACATGGTGACATTCAGATAGAATGCATTCATTCCTAAGTATAGCAGATATAAGCTATAACGCTGGATTCCTTTCAGCCTTCTGTGGTGTAGTGGTAGCGCATTGACTTAGTAATTATAAGTCCTAGGTTAAAATCCCAGTCGGGTTAAAAAATGATTCATGTTTTCACATATGTAATGTGCTTATTTGGTTATTGCATGGCCCGAATGAGATTGGGAATTGAATTAAATGCTAAAATGAAGCCACAAGTGAGGTTGGGGAATCTGTAATATGAACAAAGTGACACTCAGATAGAATGCATTCATTCCTAAGTATAGCAGATATAAGCTATAAGGTTGGATTCCTTTTAACCTTCTGTGGTGTAGTGGTAGCCCCTTGACTTAGTAATTATAAGTCCTAGGTTCAAGTCCCAGTCGGGGTAAAAAATGATTCATGTTTTCACATATGTAATGTGCTTATTTGATTATATATATATATATATATATATATATATATATATATATATATATATATATATATATATATATATATATATATATATATATATATATATATATATATATATATATATATATATATATATATATATATATATATATACACGCATAGATACATATTATGACTGCAGGAATTTAAATAGCCAGATTCTATTCCTTAATTGATGTTGCTATTTTTTGAGTTTTTTTTTTTATCATTAGCTATTGTGAATATAGTTTTTTATTCTTGCTACTCTCATTTTGTGGGCTGTTATTGTTGTCACCACTCCATGGCTTTGCAAATGATTATTTTCACAATGCAATCAGCAGTAACCTGATGATTTGTATCTCTTATCTTGAATTCATACTTGATGTTACTGTAGCCACTGCTAATAAGAGTATTTCTTTAGTGGCTTTTCTCAGCATTTAATGATTGTTCTTTTTGATATTTATAGTAGAGTAATGTTATGTATCAGTTTCTCAGCTAAGTCCTATGTATCTTGGAATAATAAGCTAATGGTGTAGACACATACTTTCCATTACCACCCTATTTCTAGGCAGCCCCGACCTGCAATTTTCTTTGATTGCTACAAACCAGTCCCTTTTACCCATGGGAGAGGTTGCAATCGCCTGCAGATGCAGGGAGGCAAAGTATACCCTCCGGATGCAGACAAAAGGCCTTTGTTTGTATTCAGGGGTCATTTGTATTCTCTCTGCATTTGTATTAGCGACATTAGGCTCTAATTTTTGTCCTGAGAATCTACTTCAGTGTAAGCGTGTTTTTCAGCTACTGAAGTGAGAGCCGCCGTGACATTGCAGGTGTCCGAAAGAGGTGGTTATAGTCAGGAGCCACCTCTAGAATGAAGCCAGGAGGGAGGGGTTCCAGTTAAGTTGACAGATGCATCGATGCCCTCCTTTTTTGTCTTGCCAGTCTCCAGAGAAGAAGAGGATTCGTGGTATGTGTCCAAACCTGGGCCCACAATGAAGAGTACTAGCGGAGGAGCGAAATGCAGATGAAACAAGGATACAGATTGCCTAGCAATGATAACCCTTGGGGGGACTGGGGAAATGAAAATCCCTGAAATTTTAGAATAATTAAAAAAAAATAAAGAATGGGAAATAAAGAATCCCCATGCATGACCTAACTGTAGTGAAAAGAGAAAGGAAGGGTATGGAAAATCCCTTATTAGTTAAATAACAAAAAGTATGTTTTCCCACGTATTAGAACTGAAAAAATATGGGAAAGAAAATGTTCCCACCATCTTTGACCACTGTGCGAAAAGACAATATATATATATATATATATATATATATATATATATATATATATATATATATATATATATATATATATATATATATATATATATATATATATATATATATATATATATATATATTTTTTTTTTTTTTTTTTTTTTTTTTTTTTTCCTAGCTTTAAGATAACTTTTCACACCATAACAAACGTTTTGTTTTTAAAGTGCTTCCATACATCATGTCCAAATGTATTGTGTACTGTTTGATTAATGTATAGATTAATTAGCTTTGTTCTTAAGTAAATTTGCTAATGCTTACTAGTTATATATTATAGTTGTGAGTGATCTTAGCTTTTCACTCCATAACAAATGTTTTGTTTTAAAAGTGCTTCCACACATTATGTCCAAATGTACTGTGTACTGTTTGATTAATGAAATAGCTTTACTAGCTTTGTTCTTAAGTGATTTTGCCAATGCTTTCTAGCTATATGTTGCAATTAAGAATATGTAAGTTTGATTTTGTGATTTTTATTACAATGCTTATTATAAAGAATAGATATTTCTTTGTCAAATTTTTGCATAGTAATTTTGGTATTACTGTAATCTGTTTAGATAATTGTATGAGATTGTACTAGCTTCATAAGTCAGTTTCTTAGAAAGCTCTGCCCCATTCTTGTAAAATAATGATAGTTAGAAAATTTTAAGGCTCTCAGAGAAGTATTGATGTTTCAGTCTGTAATACGAGGTATTTCAGTTTGGTGGTGGGGAGTCTTGTTAGGCATACTAAAGATGCCTATAACTTCACAAGGCATTTCAGACATGCCTAAATGTGGCAGTGATGCCCAGTGACGCCCACAGACCGCCATGAGTAACTACAAAGAATCAGTTAGAGACCGGGCCTTGTCAAGAGCAGACGTGTCGTAGCACAGCTTAGCTAGCCTCCCCCTTCGGGGCGTGAATCTGGAATCATTCATGACAGGAACTGTAGTGATGGGAGCTCTGAGTATATATATATATATATATATATATATATATATATATATATATATATATATATATATATATATATATATATATATATATATATATATATATATATATATATATATATATATATATATATATATATATATATATATATATATATATATATATATATATATATATATATATGTATGTAAGCTAGAAATAAATACATTTAAAGAAGAACCTGATCTATATTCACCAACCGCACTACCATAATTATAACTTGTGTGAAATAGTAATTCCACGACACTTGGCATCATGCAGTGGGATAGTCGCAAGGCATATTGGTGTCATCAAGTGGAATTACACCACGACACACACACACACACACATATATATATATATATATATATATATATATATATATATATATATATATATATATATATATATATATATATATATATATATATATATATATATATATATATATATATATATATATATATATATATATATATATATATATATATATGTATATATATATATATATATATATATATATATATATATATATATATATATATATATATATATATATATATATATATATATATATATATATATATATATATATGTGTGTGTGTGTGTGTGTGTGTGTGTGTGTGTGTGATTACCTAATTGTGATTACCTAATTGTGTTTACGGGAAAGAGCCCAAAGCTCGTATCTTCCCGTCTCCTGATCGGTTCCATTTTATACTTAGTGATACTTATCATACCTGTCCTTAAAACTATGGATTGAGATAGCATTAACTACCTCCTCGCTTAGCCATTTCCAATTATCAACTACTCTTACACTGAAAAAGTATTTCCTTACATCCTGCGAAGAATTTTTCTTACGAAGCTTCAAACTATGACCTCTAGTTCTAGAGCCAGCCATATCAAAATATCGATCCCTATCCACTCTATCATAACCATGAAGGAAATTAAAGACTGTCACCATATCCCCCCTCACTCTTCTAGCTTCCAGTGATGGTAAGTCTAATTCCCTCAGCCTCTCATCATAACTGAGATTGCGTATTTCTGGCACCAGTTTCGTGGCATGTCTTTGAACTTTTTCAAGCTTAGCTATGTGCTTTTTCAAGTGCGGATTCCAAAAGGGGGCTGCATATTCGAGTTTTGGCCTCAAATAGGTTACATAAATATTTCTGAACATTTCCTTGTCCATGTGCCTGAAGGCTACCCTTACATTTGATAAGAATGCATATGCTGCCCTTACTATGCCATTTATATGTATTTCTGGAGACAAATCTGCCTGTATGGTTACTCCTAGATCTCTCTCATTTTCTGTCTCTTGAAGTTGTACTCCAGCCACCGAGTAGTCAAGCTTGGGCCTTCTTGCACTCGTACCCATTCTCATTACCTTACATTTTGAGGTATTGAATTTCATTAGCCACTTTTCTGACCACTCATGCAGATTATTTAGATCCTCCTGAAGTTCTCTACCATTGTTCTCGTTTTTTACTTTCTTCACAATCTTTGCATCATCTGCAAACATATTCATGAATGAATTTACAGACTCTGGTAGGTCATTTACATATACAAGGAACAAAAGTGTCCCTAAAACTGAACCCTGTGGAACTCCACTACTAACTCTTCTCCATTCAGACACTGAGTGTCTTACTCTAACCCTCTGTTCCCTTCCTTCTAAGCAAGTTTTTATCCATTCCAAAACATTTCCACCTATTCTAGCCATTGATTGCAGCTTCCTAATAAGTCTCCCATGTGGAACAGTGTCAAACGCTTTCTGGAAGTCTAGGAATATGCAATCTGCCCAGCCCTCTCTTTCCTGTAAGATTTGGCTTACCTCATCATAAAATTCTAATAAGTTTGTTACTGTTGATCTACCTTCTCTGAAGCCATGTTGCCTCACTGACAAAAAGTTGAAGGATTCCAAGTGAAGAGAGATATGTTTCCTTAGTAGTTTCTCCATAACTTTGCAAACTATGCTGGTCAAGGAAACTGGTCTATAGTTCAGAGCCGTATCCCTCCTTCCCTTTTTGAAGATAGGTATCACATTTGCTTGTTTCCAGCATCTTGGAATCTCCCCCGACTCCAGTGACTCCTTAAATATGATACTTAGTGCCACTGATATTGTGTTTGCGAATTTTTTAAGCACATGAGGGGATATGTCATCGGGACCTGTAGCTTTATGAACATCTAAATCCATCAGCGCTTTGCATACCTCTGTGGCTGTAAGTTTGATGTTCTCTAATATCGGCCCTTGAGCTTCTATCACTGCAATCTGAGGGGGTGGGGTATTTTCTACTGTAAATACTGACTGAAACTCCTTGTTCAATTCTTTGCAGATCTCTTCATCCGTCTCAGTGATGCTTCCATCCGCTCTCTTTAGCCTTAAAACCTGTTCTTTTACCTTCAGTTTTCCTCTGATAAAGCTGTGGAAAAGCTTGGGATTTTCCTTAGCCTTCCTGGTGATGTCCCTCTCATAGGCTCTCTCTGCCTCTCTCCTTTTACTTAGTTAGTCATTTCTTGCTCTTTTGTAGGTTTGCCAGGCATTTATGTTTTTTCTCCTCCTATACCTTTTCCAGCATTTGTCTCTCCACTCCTTAGCTCTTTTACACCCATTATCGAACCATTTTTCTCTGGCATGAATTACACCTACTTTGGTGACAGGTATGCAGCAATCTACTATCTTCCCATATTTCTCACAAAAGTTGTCATACATTTCTTGTGCAGATTTTGTTGTAAAATAAGGTTCTCCAGTCAATAACTGCAAAAAGCTCATTCATTTTGATGTGTGTGATTACCTAATTGTGATTACCTAATTGTGTTTACGGGAAAGAGCCCAAAGCTCGTATCTTCCCGTCTCCTGATCGGTTCCATTTTTAGACTTGGTGATACTTATCGTACCTGTCCTTAAAACTATGGATTGAGATAGCATTAACTACCTCTTCGCTTAGCGAATTCCAATTATCAACTACTCTTACACTGAAAAAGTATTTCCTTACATCCTGCAAACAAGTTTTCTTACGAAGCTTCAAACTATGACCTCTAGTTCTAGAGCCAGGCATATCGAAATATCGATCCCTATCCACTCTATCATAACCATGAAGGAATTTAAAGACTGTCACCATATCCCCCCTTACTCTTCTAGCTTCGAGTGATGGCAAGTCTAATTCCCTCAGCCTCTCATCATAACCGAGATTGCGTATTTCTGGCACCAGTTTCGTGGCATGTCTTTGAACTTTTTCAAGCTTAGCTATGTGCTTTTTCAAGTGCTGATTCCATAAAGGGGGCTGCATATTCGAGTTTTGGCCTCACATAGGTTACATAAATATTTCTGAACATTTCCTTGTCCATGTGCCTGAAGGCTACCCTTACATTTGATAAGAATGCATATGCTGCCCTTACTACGCCATTTATATGTATTTCTGGAGACAAATCTGCCAGTATGTTTACTCCTGGATCTCTCTCATTTTCTGTCTCTTGAAGTTGTACTCCAGCCACCGAGTAGTCAACCTTGGGCCTTCTTGCACTTGTACCCATTCTCATTACCTTACATTTTGAGGTATTGAATTTCATTAGCCACTTTTCTGACCACTCATGCAGATTATTTAGATCCTCCTGAAGTTCTCTACGATTGCTCTCGTTTTTTACTTTCTTCACAATCTTTGCATCATCTGCAAACATATTCATGAATGAATTTACAGACTCTGGTAGGTCATTTACATATACAAGGAACAAAAGTGGCCCTAAAACTGAACCCTGTGGAACTCCACTACTAACTCTTCTCCATTCAGACACTGAGTGTCTTACTCTAACCCTCTGTTCCCTTCCTTCTAAGTAAGTTTTTATCCATTCCAAGACATTTCCACCTATTCTAGCCATTGATTGCAGCTTCCTAATAAGTCTCCCATGTGGAACAGTGTCAAACGCTTTCTGGAAGTCTAGGAATATGCAATCTGCCCAGCCCTCTCTTTCCTGTAAGATTTGGCTTACCTCATCATAGTGTGTGTGTGTGTGTGTGTGTGTGTGTGTGTGTGTGTGTGTGTGTGTGTGTGTGTGTGTGTGTGTGTGAGTATTCATATCAATATAAACTGTTCAATAAATGAATACGTACTTGGTATGTCTGCATGTACTTCTTTTGGAATTAGACTCTCTAGCTAGTGTTTCGCCTTTTTTCTACATTGGTGTTGACTTTCACCTTTTTTTCTCTACTCCTGTGGAGACTACGTACTGAGTGTACTTCCAAGACTTTCGACATTACAAAATGTAAATCAGAACAGGAGTAATTAGTATTGACATACATTTTTGCTCAAATGTCATTTCATGTATTTCTTTTCTTTACCTTCCTATTCCTTTTATCATATTCTTATGTAGTTATTCATAAGTTTTATTTTTTACCATTTTTATTATTTTTCTGAAAGTTCTGTCTTGAACTATATTTATAACAATGCTTTCAGTAAAGTTCGAAATGGCCTATGTATCAATTAAGCTATTTTGAGAACATGTCTTATTATCCCTTCACATCTGACAAGTCACAAAACTCCCCATCTCTATATCTCTTTATGTTTTCTTCATACCCAGGCTTGATGAGGGTATATATTTTTTTTGTTTTGCCTGTCCTGGTGTCGCAGTCGTAAAAAAGAGTAAAACTTTCCTTCAACGACCGCAAAAGAGAACTTAAATTTATATATAGTATAAGGAAATATTTTAATGTTTTTATGCAGAAAGGCAGAGTCAGGAAATTCTCTCACTAGTCCTACACTTTCTTCAGAAAAAATGTGGCTCTTCGTTGTAGTCGTTCAAAAAATTGAAAAAAAAAATTATTGCAATATTCAAACCATGTACCATGAGGAGCCTATTAAATTTCATTACTGATGTGTATAAAGCTTCTGTCGAAAACGTTTCAGCACAAGCTTCTTTTGTATCCATAAAATGGTATTAGGTAAATGTATGCAAAAAAGTATGTTCTTTTAGAGGCAAAAAAAAAAAAAACTTCTAATATTATGCCTGAAGAGGTAATCTGGGCGGAGGAGGAGGTTAGTCAGATTACATTTCTTTAATTTTTATGCTATTTGATAGCTTGTTGTTTGCCGTCTTATATAACACTAGTAATCCCCTTTGAATAAGGGTGGGCATGGACAGACTGGAGCTGGGGAATAAGACTGGATGCCCTTCGTAATATCCCACTGTGGGCTCGAACACGGGTTTGTCACTTACCAAGTCGAACGCTTCCACTGCGCTTGCTGTGGACCCCCATTCTGATATAAAGATTTTTTTCTTTTTTCATTAATGACGTGGAAAGTTCATGGGTGATTTTTCATCATCATCATCATCAGCACCATTATTATTATTATTATTATTATTATTATTATTATTATTATTATTATTATTATTATTATTATTATTATTATTATTGTTATTATGATAATTATTATTATTATTATTATTGTTGATGTTGTTGTTATTGTTATTGTTGTTATTATTGTTGTTGCAGTTGAAGGTGGTCATTATTACTTGTTTTACTCAATAAGAAAACACTGTTGCTGTCAAAGTATTTTGCCTAAAAAATTACGTATTAAAGTTAATCGTTGTTTACGTAACTGCAGATAATATGATTTACACTAGTAATGTTCTTCTAATTTACTCATTACTGCAACTTCAGCGAAATTATGATAATAATCGCTGTGGGCAAAAGAAAGCAGCACATCTTTATCGTCTATATCAGCAGTCTTTAAAATCCGCTCATCTGCAATATCGCATTGTCGTCATGTGATGATCCACAGACTTTTCCTCTTGAGTTGTTTGCATGGGATGGGAACCTCTCACGGCTAGATGACTAATCGTAATTATATCATACTTAAGATATGCAGTTTGTTAGTGGATTATGGCATAGAAATTCCCATGAAAAGCTATATTCAACCTAAAATAATTGTTCAGCTCGAAATTGCTCATAACGATTCTACAAAAGCAATCTTATTGTACTGAGGTAGTATGAGTGTCAAAATTAAAGAAGGCTTGAGTTTGGGCCTACTAAAATCGTCTGTGAGAGAGAGAGAGAGAGAGAGAGAGAGAGAGAGAGAGAGAGAGAGAGAGAGAGAGAGAGAGAGAGAGAGAGAGAGAGAGAGCGGAGAAAACATTTGTAAAATACCTTCTTTCTAAGTAAACCAATCAGTACTCACCCAACACGTTAAATTCCTTCAACACATATATTTTTTTTCCTAGGCGTTGCATCCACCAAATAAGATTCAGTTGTCTGCCCTCAACTTACTCCTAAATACAATTTAATAAAATTTAAGCAGGTGGCGTGCGGTTGATGCATCACCTCTTGACCACATTCACACGACCGTTTGGTGGTGCACCCTGCAATCTCACCGCACGACCCCAGTTCATTGGTTAAAAACTGCGCTATGATAAATGACCTGCCATTTCCAACATAATGGGTTTAAGGAAATAGGACTGAACAAATGGCCCATTTAGTGGAAAACTCCAAATTTTCCCTTTCAGGAGTAAGTAGAGTTCCCAATTTGTATGAAAGTTTTATGGCGTAATTTTTGGAAGAACAGCATTTATATATGTTCCAAACGCAACACCGGGTATAATTGCTTTTACTATACTATCAAAGACTTTTAATCAAATAAATCAGGTTAGACTTCAGTGGTTCCTAGTGCTACCAGGTACAGGGAAATTTCCTTGTTTTAGGGAAATTCGAGTGGGTACAGGGAAACAGGGAAGAAACTTGAAAATTCACTAACATCTTGGGAAATTTCAGAAAAGAAAGAGGCAAAATCTAGGGAAATTCTGGAGACCTAGCTATTATTATTCTAATTCTCTATATTTTTACTCTGTGTGGCAATTGAGATGAAGAAATTGAAAAATACATTGGATGAAGAGAGAGAGAGAGAGATTGCAAGCGTGATGCAATTGTCTTGCTCTTGAACGATCATCTGTTTCGGCTCGTTTTAGACGTGTCCACTGTATGATTGCTCGCCTTCCTTAACAAAGAGCTTCGGAGCAGTGTTCTAGTGCGTAGCAACCGTAGTTGACGGAATATAAGTGTTTGGTGTGGAAGTGCTGTTGTCTCTCTTAGGAGATTATTGTTTTAGATATGTCTACCCCTCCAGCTAAGCGCAAATGTCTACCATAAACACAAAAATACACCGAAAAGTGGGAGAATGATCCCAAATTTAAAAGTTGGCTAACAAAAAGTAGTAAAGGTCCTTTGTATTGTCCCTGCAAACTGCATAATTCCGATGGGAAAGCTGGGAAATTGAGATAGAAAAAAATTCAGCAGGGCCAAGCATACTAAGCTGTGAGTGTACTTGATATGCCAAGTGTCAGAGGTAAAAATTTGAGTAAAAAAGTGAAGGAAGCTGAAATACGATTTGCTGCTGTGATAAGTGAACTTAATCTTCCCTTTTCGGTTGCTGATAAACTTGTTCCAGCTATGAAAGTCATATGTTCAGACCCAGAAGTGGTAAAGAAAATGAAATGTGGTAGAACAAAATGTACAACTGTTGTGAAAAATGTTCTTGGTCGTACAAAGAGGGATGAGTTATTTTACCTCAGAGGAAATAGTGTTTCCTTAATGGTAGATGAATCTACTAACAGGGGGGTGCACGAAACACCTTGCCATTTTTGCTAGACTTGCGACACCAGAAGGCATTAAGGATTCATTTTTAATACTTGTTCCCTTGGAAAGTACTACTGCTAATAGCCTTTATGAATGTGTCAAATATGTGTTTGCTGATGAAAATATCCTATACAAGCAAAACATGATAGGATTTGCTGCAGATGGGGCCAGTGTAATGATGGGAGTTAATCATTCACTCTCATCGCTATTAAAAAAATTACATACCAAACTTGTTTATAATGAAGTGCATTTGCCACTCTTTTCATCTTTGCACATCATATGCATGCAAATCATTGCCAAGATGGATTGAAGATATGACCCGAGATATTTGCAATTACCTTTTGTCACCAAAACAGACTGCAGTCTTTAAAGTATACCAGGAATTCACTAATGTGCAACAGCACAAGCTATTACACCACTGTCAGACAAGATGGGTATCTCTGCATAGTGCTGTAAAACGGTTGCTTAAATAACTTCCTGCTCTGAAACTATTTTTCACCCAAGCTGCATTGGAAGATAGGCCTCTGGCAGCTGAATCTATTCTTCAGAAACTCAGTGATCCATTCAGCAAACTATATTTAGAATTTCTTGATTTTGTGTTACCCATCTTTAATGACTTGAACAAAGAGATGTAAGCTGAAAATCCGAAGATTTATGCCCTTGACAGCAGAGTCTCTGCAGCCCTATATACCATACTTGAATGCTATTTAAAACCAAGCTACCTGAAATCCACAGAATTATCATCTGTTAGAATTAGAGACCCTTCCAATTTTATGCCACTGGCAGATGTGTATCTTGGAGGTCGGGTGGTTGCATCACTCCAGACACGTAAAGACATCAATATGCAGCAGCGGGATGCTTTTAGACATCGATGTCTTGATTTTTACATTGAAGATGCATCCCAGTTTTTGAAAAGGTTCAATATTAGCAGCCAAGTTCTCACAATCCTCAAGGCTTTGGATCCGCAAAGTATACTAATGAAAATTGCTCCATCTATTACCCCCTAAGCATCGAATTTCCCAAATTTATTGCCTGAAAATCAATTAAATGAATTAGGAAGAGAATGAAGCATGCTTAGAAACACTGAATTAAACATAATGCCAGATATTGGAGTTTATAAGTTTTGGCAATCAATTGGCAATTTGAAGAAAGGTGATGAAACACTGTTGTTTCCACTTGTTGGAAATTTCATGAAAAATCTATTATGTTTGCCCCATTCAAGTGCAAGGGTGGAAAGAGTTTTTTCACAAGTGAAAAGAACTTTTGAAACTTCATCTGCTGAAGACATGGACATAACTACGGCCAATTTGCATTTCATAACTGATGACATTTGACAATAATATCAACAATAAGGTATGTTATGAAATTATTAGCAGTATTTAACTATTGAAATATGCCTTGTATATGTATCTATAACGGGGTAATTTTGAACCAAATAGGGACATTTTATAAGCGAATCTTGGGAATTTTTTACAGCTTGACCTGGCAGCACTGGTGGTTCCCACATATACACGAACAATTCTAAAAATGAGAGCACAAGTTGCTAGTGTTATATAATAATCTTGATGAGGGTAAGAGGAGAGAGAGAGAGAGAGAGAGAGAGAGAGAGAGAGAGAGAGAGAGAGAGAGAGAGAGAGAGAGAGAGAGAGAGCAATACTAATATTAATAAAAATGATGATGATAATAATAATAATAATAATAATAATAATAATAATAATAATAATAATAATAATAATAATAATAATAATAATAATTATTATTATTATTATTATTATTATTATTATTATTATTATTATTATTATTATTATTATTATTATCATAATAATAATAATAATAAAAATAATAATAATAATAATAATAATAATAATAATAATAATAATAATAATAATAATAACAATAATAATAATAATAATAATAATAATAATAATAATAATAATAATAATAATAATAATATAAATAATAATAATAATAATAATAATAATAATAATAATAATAATAATAATAAAAATATTATTATTATTATTATTATTATTATTATTATTATTATTATTATTATTATTATTATTATTATTATTATTATTAATAATAATAATAATAATAATAATAATAATAATAATAATAATAATAATAATAATATTAGTAATAATAATCATAATAATAATAATAATAATAATAATAATAATAATAGTAATAATAATAATATTAATAATAAAAATAACAATAATATATCCTGAGACTTTCATCCAACTACTTTACACCAATTATTGTGGTGTTCTTCTCTCTTTTGGTTGAGTGGTGTGTGATAACAGAAAGCATCTTCTTTATATGTGTTTATTTCTAGATTAACAATTAATTCCTCAGAGCTCCAATTCCTACAGTTCCTGGTACGATCAATTTCAGATTCCCGCCCCCAAGGGGGAGATAGCTAAGCTGTGGACGTGATGTCTGCACCTGACAAGGTCTGATCTCTCACTGACTAGGTTCTGTAGCTCATGGCGGTCGGTGGGTATCGAGCTCATCACTGCCATTTGGCACTTATAGGCATCTTTAATATGCCTTATGACACTCCCCACCACCAAACTGAAATATCTCATATATTTCTGACAAAGCATTACTACTTCTATGAGAGCCCTATAATTTTCTAACTATCATTATATTACAAAAACAGGACAGAACTATCTAAGAAACTGACTTATGAAACTTTTACAATCTCATTCAATTATCTAAACAGATTACAGTAATCTCAGAATTACTATGCAAAAAGCTGACAAAGAAAAGTCTGTTCTTTATAATGAGCATTGTAATTAAAATAAAAAAATCAAACTTAAGTATTCATGATTGCAATATATAGCTAGTAAGCATTGGCAAAATTACTTAAGAACAAAGCTACTTAAGCTATTTCATTAATCAAACAGTAAACAATACATTTGGACATGATGCATTAAAGTACTTTTAAAACAAAACATTTGTCATGATGTGAAAAGTTAAAAACATTAACAATTACAATATGTGATTATTATTCAAGGACAAACTGCTAGGAGAACTCAGTGAACATAATATAAAACACATTCGTCTATGATCTTTCTTCACAAAGATCTGTATACCATCTCTCAACCTAAGAACTAAATAAGGAGTGGATTCTTCTGCAAACTCAATTAGCACAAAGATTAAATCATGATTCAAAACAATGATAATATTCAAGCAGAAAACAATTTATTATGATTTTTACATACTGTACAATTTATCAATGACATTTATTCTAATAAACTTACATCTAAGGGAAACTCTGAGGTTTTTTCACTTAAAATTTTCTTAAAGCTTGGAAAAAAAATGAAAAAATATAAATTTTGTCTTTTCACATCGTGGTGAAAGACAGTGGGGACATCTTTTTTCCCATTTTTTTCAGTTCTAATACGTAGGGGAACGTACTTTGTAATTCATCTAATAAGGGATTTTCCATACCCTTTATTTCTCTTTTCACTAAAGTTATGATATGTATGGGGATTCTTTCTTTCCCATTTTTTATTTTTAATCTTTTCGGGGATTTTCATCTCCCCAATCCCCCCAAGGGTTATCATTGCCTAGGACTTGCCATCGCATTATTCTAATTATCCACTCCTCCACCTGTCCTCTTCGCGGCAGGCACAAGTTTGTACACGTACCACGAATCCTCTTCTTATCTGGAGACTGGCATGACAAAAGGGAGGGGGTCGATGCATCAACCAGCTTAACCGGACCCCCTCCCACCCGCTTTCATGCAACCCTTGAGGTGGCCCTTGATTCTAACCATCTAGCACGCTAATGTGCGACTAAAGCGCCTCTCACTTCAGTAGCTGAAAAATACGATTACACTGAAGTAGATTCCAAGAACGGAAATTAGCGTCTTATGTCACTAATACAAATGCAGAAAGAATACATATGACCTCTTCACACAAACAAAGGCCTTTTGTCTGCATCTGGAGGGTATACTTTGCCTCCCTGCATCTGCAGGCAAGTACAATCTCTCTCATGGGTAAAAGGGACTGGTCTGTGAAAATCAAAATTGAAAATTGCAGGTCGGGGCTGCCTGGAAATAGGATGGTAATGGAAAGTATGTGTCTACACCATTAGATTATTATTCCAAGATACTTAGGACTTAGCTGAGTAAATGATACATAACATTACTCAACTATATATATCAAAAAGAACTGTCATTAAATGCTGAGAACAGTCACTAGAGAAATACTCTTACTAGCAGTGACTACAGTAATATCAAGCATGAATTCCAGATAAAAGACACAAATCATTTGGTTACTGCTGATAGCATGTATCGTAAGCATCTGAAGTCTTGCTGAAATTATATGAAGTCCTGCTGAAGTCAGGACCTGAAACCTGAAACTTGAACAATTCCTGAACAGAAACATGTGAGGCTGGAGATCAAGGGTGAAATTGAACACTCTCCCGATTGTTTTTCTGAGCATAGTCAATGTTGTTCCAAGGTGTCAACGAGATATATGGCTGGACCCTTGGACTTAGCATCTGGCATCAAGTACCTCAAGAGGATGGGAAAGGACAAGGAGTCCTTTGTTCCCAAAATCACAAGAAACACAAACATTTGACTCATATGTATGTACATGCCCTGGAGAGATACCCTATAGCCCTGGGCAATGTAGACCCTCTTCTGCCCAATAGGCATGTTGAAATAGTCCCTCCCAAAAGGGGAGGGACTCCCCTTTGATCCTGAAGCCAATTGGCAAAACTGTACAAGATGACACGCCCTGCACTTTGGGTACTTCAAGAATACCAGAGGCAGTCAGAGAGTTCAAGCTTTAGTCAGTACTTTCCCCGGGGCACGAATAGATCAGAGTTTTTGATAGTCATAAGGGTTGGGGGCATCGAGACGTCATAAATGCTTTACTCTAAAATAAATTAAGTTAAACGAACCACCGCTTGTCCGTTCTTACCTTGCACCCTTCTGGTATTAATATTAACATGGTGATTAACACTTCAACAGTGGTGGCAGCGCAGTACGATTCCCGCCGAAAAAAACGTACGAAAAGATACAATCTTATATGCCAGTCGAAACCCGTTCAAAGAAAAAAAGAATGGCAAACGTAGAAGACCAATACCTCCCAATACAGGAAATGAGTGACGAGGACAAAAATCGGAGAATTCTCGAATTGGAGGAGAACGTGCAGTGCCTACAAACCGCTGCCGACGCCGCTCCGTCGAGAAGTAACTTGGTTGATGGCGACAGTGCCGACAGCGAAACCGACGCCTCGAACATTGACAAACAGACTACCGCTCCGAGCCCAGTGGTGACAAAGGGAACGCAGCATGCCATGCCCCCTCCCCATGCCCTTGTTGGAAAGGCACCTCGAGTCGAAGATTGTCCCTTATACTTTGACGGCGCAAATGTAAAAGGCCTCGAACATCCACCCACATTTCCCGCGGCCAACTTCCTGAAACACTTGGGTCTGCGGATGAGAAGCGCCGAGTGGACCGACGAGTACCGAAAAAACAAAGTAGTACAAAGGTGCACCGGATTTGCATCTGAGACCGTAGAAGAAGACAAGTGGTCAAAGATAAAACATTGGGAAACTTTTAAGGATCAGTTCCTAAAATACTTCACAGTGCGACAGAGTGAAGAAACGCTAATAAATAAGATTAGAAATAGCCCTCGAAGATGCGGAGAACAGTTGAACTGGTATGCGAAGAGGACCGAATCTTTAAGAAGTTCAGTGAGTGAAAAAGCCCCTTGCCAGAAGTATATGTTGCCGGATCTAACCAAAAGATGGTGATTCGTCGATTTTACGCAAGAGATGGAGAAGTTAGCGGGAACCTCCTACACCCATAAGAAAGAAGAACCCCCTCCTCCATTGCCTTCTGCCATGATGTTCTTCAAGCAGTTTCTCAAAACAGCTAATTACTTGTGATCTGTATTCAGTGAGTATTGGGACCATTATTAAAAGAAATTGAGGTCGGCAGAAGCCGCCATTTTACTTTGTAGTTATGCTTTGACTCAGCCAACCTACCTATGAGGGGTGTGGCTCCTAGTAAGTTAATAAAAGTAGAGTTTCAGTATCCATTACTAACATGGATACTTTGCACTAATAGTTATAAGCAGTAATAAACTTAATTTTTATTATTATTTGAATGATATAACGAGAAATTGCATTTGAAGGGTGTTCAGTTTACTTGTATTAATGCCTAAGTTGATATTAAGAAGGCAAATGTATTGATTTGAATTGAGAAGATCTAATGTACGTGTAAAATCATATTTATATTAATTTCTTAAAGCGTAAGAAATAAAGTGAGAAAATCCTTGCACCTGTTTTCAAGGTCCTTTCTTTTTTTTATTTTTTTTTTCTCAGGTGTAATATTTTGGCAAGAAAAATTTTAACAGAGATGACAGATCGTTCTTCTAATGTTGTTTTGATGAAGAAATTTATATCAAAATACGTGTGTAGCATGTCTTTTTGAAGAATAGGAAACTTTTGTGATATTATTTAGATATGAGTTTTTAGTTTTTATTTCCGCTCTATGCAGGCAGTAAGAGTAGAATCGAGTGAATTTGTGCTGTGCTGGGGTAGGGGGGTTTCAGTGTAACCCTAATGTAGCGTAGAGGGAGGACCTAGGACTGGTGACGTAGTCATGTGACCACCCGGCCCAACCGAGACTTCACCCACCCACTCCTTCAGAGTGGTGGGGAGGGGAACCATGCGTGGTACATAGAGAAGTGAAGAAGGGAAATATACAAAGAGAAAGGAGAATGAGTGTCTTGAAAGTGTAGAGTGCAGGACAGAATGAGTATGAATGACTGGGGGTGTAATGGGGGGGTTGTTCTAGTGGGTAAAATCGTATTGGGGAAGCATGATGGGGGAGGAGTCTGCAAGGATCCTTCCCCTACTCCGCCGGGTCCTTCTGCAGGCCATATCAGTGTATTTTTATGGGAGGTGATGTGCTGTTGCGATATCTGTTGAGGGATATTGTTGAGAAAATGATTCTCCACCTGCCAAGATATGGTTGAGCTGCAAGTTTTATTGTATTTTTTTCATCCACTACTCTCCAATGAGATTATTATTCGATGTCCGAGAATTCCAAGATATATATTAAGTGATAAAGGACGTGAATCTATGATTGATTCTTTATTTTCCTTTCCAGCTGCAGTATATACATTTTTTCCATGAAGGGATATGTTAGATATATAAATTAAAATTTTGGAAGTTTTAGCCATGATAATGTTTGTCACAATTATTTCAGCTTTGTCATGAAGAAGGGAGTGTAAATTCACAAGAAATGACAACAAGAATGTCAAACAGCCATTTCCTGTATTTGAAAGAGACGAAGTTGATCCAGAAACCAAAGAGACAGGGAAGGAACAGCTCCTTTACACAAAATTCCCCGTGAAAGCTAGGCAGTTGAAGGCCAGAAGAAAAATATTGGGCAGTATTTTTGTGTAGGAAAAGGAAAGAGAGTAAAAAAGGAAGTTAGTTAAGTACCTACCCAAATGTAAGTATGCAAAGGAGAAAAAAATTATAACTTCCCCCTGTCTCCTGAGGTAGTTCTGTTGAATAGTAACTCGAAAAAAGTTAATTTGAGATAGTAGAAGAATATATATATATATATATATATATATATATATATATATATATATATATATATATATATATATATATATATATATATATATATATATATATATATATATATATATATTAATTTTTCATGTTCAACTCCTTAAGAGATTATGAAACTAAAGCAAAATGCATTCATTAATGTTGCAAATTAAATATGATTTTTAATTTTGTTACTGCATACACAAAGACAAACTTTTTATATTATTTTCAGATTCCCATTTTTGTTATATAGTTTTTTGTGTGCTGAAGAAATCTTTAATATCTTTGCCCCTTTGATATATTATAATTAAAGACTTTTGAAAAAAGATTATCTAGAGATAATTATTGATAATTACTATCGTTGTCATGAAATTTATAATTACAATTGAGCTAATTAATATAATTGAGATTCCCAGTATTTTTATGTTGAGTTTGAAATTTAAAAACAATGATTCTTAAGTCCTTTTAAGTCGTTTATCAAGAAAAGATAATTTTAATTTTGTTGATAGTAGTAGAGATATTATCACATATGATTGTAGTATTTTGCTTTGATTCCATCAGGGGTATGTTGACATATAGCGAGTGTGTGCTTCAACTCAACCCTCTGATTTATAGAAAGAGAAAAGATTGTCATAATAGACAAGGATGTGTATGCTTATTTCAGTAAAATCCTTTGCAATAATAAACAGAAAGGAATGAATTTAAGCTTTGATGTTTCTGCAGTTATGTGCTAAGTTCTTTTGCTTTTTTTTGTTAGTTGGGGGATAAAAATGGCCCTCCGGCAATAAACGTAAAACTCTACCAATAGTTTTTGCTCATGTTTGTTCACTTTCATTTATTTATCTATTTCTATTCTATTATATGCAAATATACTCCCGTGATAATTTAATCTTTCGAGTTTTCAGTGCATGTGTTGGAAGGAAAGAAGTCCCTCTTTCTCAAACCATATTGGTGTAGACCGCAACGTATTTTAAGGTCGTCCAGACAACACTTTTCTCCCCCTTCCCCTATTTATCGCTCTATCTCTCTCTCTCTCTCCCGCCACTGACCCCACCACCGCCCATCGCCGCACCTTCCTCTCTACGTCCTCCTGACTCTGCTGACATCATTGCTCTCCGTAAGGCTGTTGCTACCCTGGAGTCCCGCTGTACAGCTCTCACAGCTCGCCTTGATACCATAGGTGCCCGCATT
>JAXCGZ010019442.1:15000-55584 GCA_037179515.1 Halocaridina rubra | reverse complement strand
ACACACACACACCGTGCGTTCAGTGACACACGGAATTGCTCCTCTTAAATTTTTAACTGTTTCGAGTGACTAAGTGCTTAGTGGAAAACTTTACCATAATTTCCATAAATCTGAAATCCTGCAGAGTATTGTGAGTACAAAAACTTATATTTGTTGTAAGACGAGACTGTTCATATTAAAGGAAAAAAATTGAGAACTTTTTCGTGAGGAAGAGAGAGAAGCTGCCGTCCAGTTCTGCCTTGAGGGAAATCTAGAAGAGTTGCCAAAGGTGGAGCCATCACATCACATTACCTAATTTTTTGTGTAAACTGGGGAAAGCTCTTAAGCCGTTTACCTGATCCTGTGGTTCTATATATTGTTAAAATCAGTATCCTTCCCATTTATATTAACTAGTTAGTTAGTTTGATACACGAAAAAATTGAATAATAAAAGAAAAAAAAAATTACCAAATACCCACCTGTCAACAGTACTGAGTTAAGTTGCCAAGTAGTACAGCAGTCTTATTTTCTTCATTTTTTTTGCTTTTCTTTTAGCTTTCTCTTTTACTATTTTGTTATTTTGTATATATATTGAGTTAAATGTAAAGTCTAATCCCGTGATAACATATCTTGGTTAGCAAGTCAGTTTATCAGTTAGGAAGAATATATAACAGAAACAGGTGGGTGCCACCTCAAACACAAATTCGAATTTTCCTTCAGGTTTGACTTTTGTTTTTCTTTTTCTTTTTATACTTAAATTACCATGGTCAAGTTTTTAAGTTAAGATGTGTGTTACCAGAAAGGAGACAAACTGAGTCACTAAATAGCACTTATATGGAGATATAAAAATTCTGTGTGAAGCTAAATTAGAAGTTTTTCTCTTTTCTTTTTTTTTCCTCTTTCTCGTCTTCTTTCTATATTCTGTGAGAGGGAGAACATAAAAATGAAGCCATCTCTGTCCCAAACCTCTCCCACCCATGGGTCGGGAGAAGGGGTAGTCATCAGAGGACTTAAACAGAGAATCAAGAAGTTAGAGGAAATGGTTATAAGCCTTGATGATAAAATTCGGAATATGGATGGAGAAATGAAAGAGAATGAAACACTCAGAGAACAAATAAGATCTTTGGAGGAAGCAAATAAAGCACAAGGGCAGGAGAGAAAGGAACTAGAAAAAAGAATAAAGAAGCTGGAAGGGGAAAAGAGTCAACTAGAATCTAGAATTTCTAAACAAGAAGATAAAAACAAACAGCTGAATGACAACCTAAAGGAATTAGATGTTAGTTCACTGCTCTCTTCTGAGAGAGACGAGATTGCTGCTTGGAATGTTCAGATTAAGGAAAACATTGAACAGTTCAGAAAAGAGTTCCAGGAGCTGAATATGGAAAATGATGCCATGAAAACGTCCTTTGCTGATGCACTAAAGGGAAATGTGGCAGTAAAAGAGGCTGTAAAGGTGGTGGCACTGGAAAACATACAAACAGTTGACTATAAAGAGACAGGAATCGAAAAAATGAAAGACGTTGTGATGGAAAGGGCAAACCCACTCATCAGACAGGCACTTGATAAGGAGAAGACAGTGGTAATCTCAGGCATAAGTGAATCCCAGGAGCCAACATGGCAGGGGAGACTTGAAGAAAATAAAGCTAGGGTTGTAGACCTGATAAGAAAGCTTGGAGTAGTATGTGGTCCTGAGGATATTGTAAACATACACCAACTAGGTAAATATTCGAGGGAAGGAAAGCCGAGACCAACAAAAGTAACCTTTGAAAGAGGGGAAACATGTAGGGAAATATTGTTGAGAAAAAAAGTCTAAAAGACCTTCAAGAATGCAAAGAAGTGTTCATTAGACGATACAGAACACAGGAAGAGATGGGAAAGATCAAAAACTTGTTGCAAGAGGCAAGAAGGTTAAATGAGGAAAGAAATGAAGAAGAGAAGAAAAATTTTCGTTACAGAATACTTCCAGACAAAGGGGAGATAAAGAAGATAATGACAGAAGATCAGGGGATGGGGCCTCATTAAGATTGTTATACACAAATGCTGATGGATTAGCTGGTAAGGCAGTAGAATTAAAAGATAGGATTCACAACAGTAAGGCAGATATAGTAGCAATTACAGAGACTAAGTTGAGTGAGGACATAAACAGTGTCACAGTTTTTCCTAAGGGCTTCAGAATACTAAGGGTCGAAAGATCTGAGAGGACTGGTGGAGGGATAGCACTGCTCATAAGTGAGAGGATTCAAGTTGAAGAAATAAACTTGGCTATAGAAAGTGAGTTCAGGGAATTTCTTGTTGCTCGCATAAATACTGGGTCAGAGAGCATTATAATAACTGTTGTATACAACCCACCAAGGAACCAAAATAGGCTTGAAATTTATGAGGAAAGTCATATAGGTACTATTGAAGTCATAAACTCAGTTGTTAACATGGCACGGGAGAAAAAATGTAGGATTTTGATTATGGGAGACTTTAATCATAAAGAGATAGATTGGATAAATCTTGACCCACACAGTGGTGAGGACTCATTTGGGGCAAGATTCCTAGATTGCGTACAAGGGAATTTCCTACACCAACATGTAATGGAACCAACAAGAGCAACAAGAGCCAGGGGTGGGGATGAGCCATCACTACTTGATCTAGTGTTCACAGATAATGTGTTGGATATTGAAAATATTGAGTATGAACCACCAATTGGAAAGAGTGACCACTGTGTGTTGTTGATGGAGTATATCATTGAAGACATTCTTCCTGAGAGTAGAGGCACTGAGGACATGAGGAGGAACTATCCGAAAGGAGATTACATCAAAATGAATGAGCTTTTTGCAGTTATTGACTGGAGAACCTTATTTTACAACAAATCTGTACAAGAAATGTATGACATCTTTTGTGAGAAATATGGGAAGATAGTAGATTGCTGCATACCTGTCACCAAAGTAGGTGTAATTCATGCCAGAGAGAAATGGTTCGATAATGGGTGTAAAAGAGCTAAGGAGTGGAGAGACAAATGCTGGAAAAGGTATAGGAGGAGAAAAAACATAAATGCCTGGCAAACCTACAAAAGAGCAAGAAATGACTACCTAAGTAAAAGGAGAGAGGCAGAGAGAGATTATGAGAGGGACATCACCAGGAAGGCTAAAGAAAATCCCAAGCTTTTCCACAGCTTTATCAGAGGAAAACTGAAGGTAAAAGAACAGGTTTTAAGGCTAAAGAGAGCGGATGGAAGCATCACTGAGACGGACGAAGAGATCTGCAAAGAATTGAACAAGGAGTTTCAGTCAGTATTTACAGTAGACAATACCCCACCCCCTCAGATTGCAGTGATAGAAGCTCAAGGGCCGGTATTAGAGAACATCAACCTTACAGCCACAGAGGTATGCAAAGCGCTGATGGATTTAGATGTTCATAAAGCTACAGGTCCTGATGACATATCCCCTCATGTGCTTAAAAAATGCGCAAACACAATATCAGTGGCACTAAGTATCATATTTAAGGAGTCACTGGAGTCGGGGGAGATTCCAAGATGCTGGAAACAAGCAAATGTGATACCTATCTTCAAAAAGGGAAGGAGGGATACGGCTCTGAACTATAGACCAGTTTCCTTGACCAGCATAGTTTGCAAACTTATGGAGAAACTACTAAGGAAACATATCTCTCTTCACTTGAAATCCTTCAACTTTTTGTCAGTGAGGCAACATGGCTTCAGAGAAGGAAGATCAACAGTAACAAACTTATTAGAATTTTATGATGAGGTAAGCCAAATCTTACAGGAAAGAGAGGGCTGGGCAGATTGCATATTCCTAGACTTCCAGAAAGCGTTTGACACTGTTCCACATGGGAGACTTATTAGGACAAAC
The DNA here is from genome assembly GCA_037179515.1 of Halocaridina rubra. Lineage (NCBI taxonomy): Eukaryota > Metazoa > Arthropoda > Malacostraca > Decapoda > Atyidae > Halocaridina > Halocaridina rubra. Next base: position 51,752 of record JAXCGZ010019442.1, on the reverse strand, counting down.
AAACTTTATTTCCATTTCAATACAATGGGTATTCGTCAGCCAGGGCAAGCCCCAACCCCCCACTGTGGTGTCCAACCATAGCAGTTCCTGCCAGTAAACAGCTTAAACTCTCGGTCTTGGACGGGAACCGATCTTTCGACCTCGTGAATGCGAAGCCAGCGCGTTACCACTGTACTAGCCAGCTGTACTAGGAAGCTGCAATCAATGGCTAGAATAGGTGGAAATGTCTTGGAATGGATAAAAACTTACTTAGAAGGAAGGGAACAGAGGGTTAGAGTAAGACACTCAGTGTCTGAATGGAGAAGAGTTAGTAGTGGAGTTCCACAGGGTTCAGTTTTAGGGCCACTTTTGTTCCTTGTATATGTAAATGACCTACCAGAGTCTGTAAATTCATTCATGAATATGTTTGCAGATGATGCTAAGATTGTGAAGAAAGTAAAAAACGAGAACAATGGTAGAGAACTTCAGGAGGATCTAAATAATCTGCATGAGTGGTCAGAAAAGTGGCTAATGAAATTCAATACCTCAAAATGTAAGGTAATGAGAATGGGTACAAGTGCAAGAAGGCCCAAGCTTGACTACTCGGTGGCTGGAGTACAACTTCAAGAGACAGAAAATGAGAGAGATCTAGGAGTAAACATACTGGCAGATTTGTCTCCAGAAATACATATAAATGGCGTAGTAAGGGCAGCATATGCATTCTTATCAAATGTAAGGGTAGCCTTCAGGCACATGGACAAGGAAATGTTCAGAAATATTTATGTAACCTATGTGAGGCCAAAACTCGAATATGCAGCCCCCTTTTGGAATCCACACTTGAAAAAGCACATAGCTAAGCTTGAAAAAGTTCAAAGACATGCCCTGAAACTGGTGCCAGAAATACGCAATCTCGGTTATGATGAGAGGCTGAGGGAATTAGACTTGCCATCACTCGAAGCTAGAAGAGTAAGGGGGGATATGGTGACAGTCTTTAAATTCCTTCATGGTTATGATAGAGTGGATAGGGATCGATATTTCGATATGGCTGGCTCTAGAACTAGAGGTCATAGTTTGAAGCTTCGTAAGAAAACTTGTTTGCAGGATGTAAGGAAATACTTTTTCAGTGTAAGAGTAGTTGATAATTGGAATTGGCTAAGCGAGGAGGTAGTTAATGCTATCTCAATCCATAGTTTTAAGGACAGGTACGATAAGTATCACTAAGTCTAAAAATGGAACCGATCAGGAGACGGGAAGATACGAGCTTTGGGCTCTTTCCCGTAAACACAATTAGGTAATCACAATCACCAATTATAGTAAAAGACACACATAGAGATTCTAATTGGGCTCCGGCTAGGCAAAGTGGGTTGGTCTTCTGATGATTACCACATACAGGGTGGAGGATAAGATCTATTAATGGTAGATTGCACATGGTGTTCCGTGTGGATTGTGGATTATGGTTCCAGTGACTGCAGTTACATGTGGCCTCTTGACTACCAGCACAGGTTCTTCTACCAGAAACTGGTCAGCAATACTTGTCAACCGGAAGAAACAGAGCCAGATATCTTGGACACTCCTCAAATTCCTTCTTTTGGGAAGGCTAAGTCTCTACTAATTGCCTAACACTGTAGTTACCACTTTCACACTGGACAGTTACTAGATACAAAAGAGGGAGGAAGTGGGAGGGCTTACGGCACATTCCTAATCCAATGAAATTCAAAATTTCAAATGGCCCTCAACTGGATTAAGGCCCCCAAACATCCGGTTTGGGGGAAAGCTACAATGATACAGGTTCTCTCGCATGAATATAGGCCAATTTTTCGTGAGGTCCTTGTTTTTACCTAGCATGTCAAACAACAGAAGAGAGAAACATGAGATCCACGCCATGAGACTTTTGTGCATACAAAGGCTGTTGCACACCAGACGTGATTTATACGTCAGATGACTAGTCCTGGATTTTGGAGACATTACTAAGAATAACTGACTTAAGTATGAACACATTTTTTTTTATATAAACGTCTTCTACTGCTTCCGAGGAGGCAGGGACTTTAGTTTCTAGGTCTAAGCCAGACCAATTACAGTAAAAAAAAAACAGAGATTCTAATTGGATTTTGACTAGACAGAGTGGGTGGGTGTGTATTGAGGATAGATATTGCATACGAGTTTACCAATTTGTTTAATTATAATTTGATTGTTAATAGTAAGAATTTGATTAATACTAATAGTGATATGATTTAATAATGACTTTCAGCTATTTGAATTATATAGTCAAGTTTTGATTACGAATTTACTTGATTTGGGAAGATGAATATATTATTATTGTTGCAACTTCTCTGCAATATGAACCCACAAGGGTCCTTTAGTCCTTAATTTCCAAATTATCCTTAATTGCCCAATTACTAATATACAAGAACAAGTAATAGCTTCGTCAACCTGAACTTCACACTCCTTACTAGATGGAGTTTACTTTTCGCCTACAATAAAGCAAGAGAAGCACTCCTGAATCATCTGCTATGGAGCACTCTCTTATCATTTGCTGTAGAGGACTCCTGTATTGTCTACTTTTGGAGACACTTCCAGCTCGTCAGCTCTAGTAAGAAATCACTTCTTGGATAATAATAAAACCTTAAAGCAAATAGTCTGATTCTTCTTCTTCTTCTTGGGCTTAGACTCAATAAGAATAAGGCTGTCAAGCCTTATGGGTCTTCTGGTGGTTACCACATCCAGGGAGGAGCATGATATACTGTATATTGATGGTAGATCGCACATGACCTTCCTTGTGGATTGTGGTCTTTGGTTCCGGCAACTGGGTTCACATATGGCCTTACGATCCGGCCAGCACAGGTCATTCTACCGGACGCTTCTCATCAATACTTGTCATACGCAAGACACAGAGCCAGATATCTCTGACATATAACCTGGGCCAAAACACATGAATAGCGATTTTGATTTGGGGAGAGTCGATAAGTCAGAGATGTTCATATTCAATCTTCCCTTACTGTTACCCACACATTAATTTTCCTTCTTCCAGTAATGGGCATTCTTTCCAGATGATGTGTCATTCTGATAGCTTCTCAAGTGATTATTATTATTATTATTATTATTATTATTATTATTATTATTATTATTAATGAAAATCAGTGACTACTTCAGTAATGGAAATAGAAACCCACAGTAGAGTTTTTGTGTTTATTAATTAATTACAGTACATAATATCAAGCTTTCTACGGAAAATATTTTCAGGATTGGAATGTACTTTTTTTTTTTTTAGAGGTATTCTCATAAGTATACTCTCTCTCTCTCTCTCTCTCTCTCTCTCTCTCTCTCTCTCTCTCTCTCTCTCTCTCTCTCTCTCTCTCTCTCTCTCTCTCTATATATATATATATATATATATATATATATATATATATATATATATATATATATATATATATATATATATATATATATATATATATATATATAATCATTCTTCCTTGAAGCAGTAACTGTTTTGGTGTGATAATATTGCATCACCATTATCAAATAGTACATTGTCATTATTTTCATTGACGCGGAGTACGATTGATTTGTAAAAATTTATTTTCACAAAAGTCTTTGAAAAAGGCATATGCAATTCTTTCATGTAAAAAAAAAAAGAGAATGAATTAGGTAGCACTAACCAATAGTTGAAAAAATCTGTGTGTGTGTATTATTCTGTGAAGGTCAAACTTATATCCTTTGCTGTAGACACTGAGCACAGTCTCCAAGAAACGTTCAAAATCACCTCTGATGAGTGAGAAAAAAGTTTTTAGCTTAACATTACAATTTTTGTATATTTCGAGAGTTTTAATGATTTAGTTTTCTTGGTATTTTATAGTAATTTTATTCAAATTCTTATCCGAATATGCATAAAAATAAGTGTGTTCAGTCTCTTAACAGAAACTTTTGTAAACGTTTTCTATTTGTATTCGTAGAGTACTGGACGCACCTTTTCGTTTCCTTTACCTAGCAGCCAATGTCTCCCCCCCCCCCCTTCCACCTACTCGGAGAATTGTCTGCCAATGCGTCATATTTCCCCCGCTCTTACCCCCACCTATAATTCCCTCATATATATATATATATATATATATATATATATATATATATATATATATATATATATATATATATATATATATATATATATATATATATGATTACCTAATTGTGTTTACGGGAAAGAGCCCAAAGCTCGTATCTTCCCGTCTCCTGATCGGTTCCATTTTAGACTTAGTGATACTTATCATACCTGTCCTTAAAACTATGGATTGAGATAGCATTAACTACCTCCTCGCTTAGCCAATTCCAATTATCAACTACTCTTACACTGAAAAAGTATTTCCTTACATCCTGCAAAGAAGTTTTCTTACGAAGCTTCAAACTATGACCTCTAGTTCTAGAGCCAGCCATATCGAAATACCAATCCCTATCCACTCTATCATAACCATGAAGGAATTTAAAGACTGTCACCATATCCCCCCTTACTCTTCTAGCTTCGAGTGATGGTAAGTCTAATTCCCTCAGCCTCTCATCATAACTGAGATTGCGTATTTCTGGCACCAGTTTCGTGGCATGTCTTTGAACTTTTTCAAGCTTAGCTATGTGCTTTTTCAAGTGCGGATTCCAAAAGGGGGCTGCATATTCGAGTTTTGGTGCGTGTGTGTGTGTGTGTGTGTGTGTGTGTGTGTGTGTGTGTGTGTGTGTGTGTGTGTGTGTGTGTGTGTGATTACCTAATTGTGTTTACGGGAAAGAGCCCAAAGCTCGTATCTTCCCGTCTCCTGATCGGTTCCATTTTGTACTTGGTGATACTTATCATACCTGTCCTTAAAACTATGGATTGAGATACCATTAACTACCTCCTCGCTTAGCCAATTCCAATTATCAACTACTCTTACACTGAAAAAGTATTTCCTTACATCCTGCAAAGAAGTTTTCTTACCAAGCTTCAAACTATGACCTCTAGTTCTAGAGCCAGCCATATCAAAATATCGATCCCTATCCACTCTATCATAACCATGAAGGAATTTAAACACTGTCACCATATCCCCCCTCACTCTTCTAGCTTCGAGTGATGGTAAGTCTAATTCCCTCAGCCTCTCATCATAACTGAGATTGCGTATTTCTGGCACCAGTTTTGTGGCATGTCTTTGAACTTTTTCAAGCTTAGCTATGTGCTTTTTCAAGTGTGGATTCCAAAAGGGGGCTGCATATTCGAGTTTTGGCCTCACATAGGTTACATAAATATTTCTGAACATTGCCTTGTCCATGTGTCTTAAGGCTACCCTTACATTTGATAAGAATGCATATGCTGCCCTTACTATGCCATTTATATGTATTTCTGGAGACAAATCTGCCAGTATGTTTACTCCTAGATCTCTCTAATTTTCTATCTCTTGAAGTTGTACTCCAGCCACCGAGTAGTCAAGCTTGGGCCTTCTTGCACTTGTACCCATTCTCATTACCTTACATTTTGAAGTATTGAATTTCATTAGCCACTTTTCTGACCACTCATGCAGATTATTTAGATCCTCCTGAAGTTCTCTACCATTGTTCTCGTTTTTTACTTTCTTCACAATCTTTGCATCATCTGCAAACATATTCATGAATGAATTTACAGACTCTGGTAGGTCATTTACATATACAAGGAACAAAAGTGACCCTAAAACTGAACCCTGTGGAACTCCACTACTAACTCTTCTCCATTCAGACACTGAGTGTCTTACTCTAACCCTCTGTTCCCTTCCTTCTAAGTAAGTTTTTATCGATTCTAAAACATTTCCACCTATTCTAGCCATTGATTGCAGCTTCCTAATAAGTCTCCCATGTGGAACAGTGTCAAACGCTTTCTGGAAGTCTAGGAATATGCAATCTGCCCAGCCCTCTCTTTCCTGTAAGATTCGGCTTACCTCATCATAAAATTCTAATAAGTTTGTTACTGTTGATCTACCTTCTCTGAAGCCATGTTGCCTCACTGACAAAAAGTTGAAGGATTCCAAGTGAAGAGAGATATGTTTCCTTAGTAGTTTCTCCATAACTTTGCAAACTATGCTGGTCAAAGAAACTGGTCTATAGTTCAGAGCCGCATCCCTCCTTCCCTTTTTGAAGATAGGTATCACATTTGCTTGTTTCCAGCATCTTGGAATATCCCCTGACTCCAGTGACTTTTTAAATATAATACCCAGTGCCACTGATATTGAGTTTGCGCATTTTTCAAGTACATGAGGGGATATGTCATCAGGATCTGTAGCTTTATGAACATCTAAATCCATCAGCGCTTTGCATACCTCTGTGGCTGTAAGGTTGATGTTCTCTAATACCGGCCCTTGAGTTTCTATCTCTGCAATCTGAGGGGGTGGGGTATTTTCTACTGTAAATACTGACTGAAACTCCTTGTTCAATTCTTTGCAGATCTCTTCATCCGTCTCAGTGATGCTTCCATCCGCTCTCTTTAGCCTTAAAACCTGTTCTTTTACCTTCAGTTTTCCTCTGATAAAGCTGTGGAAAAGCTTGGGATTTTCTTTAGCCTTCCTGGTGATGTCCCTCTCATAGTCTCTCTCTGCCTCTCTCCTTTTACTTAGGTAGTCATTTCTTGCTCTTTTGTAGGTTTGCCAGGCATTTATGTTTTTTCTCCTCTTATACCTTTTCCAGCATTTGTCTCTCCACTCCTTAGCTCTTTTACACTCATTATCGAACCATTTCTCTCTGGCATGAATTACACCTACTTTGGTGACAGGTATGCAGCAATCTGCTATCTTCCATATTTCTCATAAAAGATGTCATACATTTCTTGTACAGATTTGTTGTAAAATAAGGTTCTCCAGTCAATAACTGCAAAAAGCTCATTCATTTTGATGTAAACTCCTTTCGCGTAGTTCCTCCTCATGTCCTCAGTGCCTCTACTCTCAGGCAGAATATCTTCAATGATATACTCCATCAACAACACACAGTGGTCACTCTTTCCAATTGGTGGTTCATACTCATTTTTTCAATATCCAACACATTATCTGTGAATACTAGATCAAGTAGTGATGGCTCATCCCCACCCCTGGCCCTCGTTGGTTCCATTACATGTTGGTGTAGGAAATTCCCTTGTATGCAATTTAGGAATCTTGCCCCGAATGAGTCCACCACTGTGTGGGTCATGATTTATCCAATCTATCCCTTTATGATTAAATCTCCCATAATCAAAATCCTACATTTTCTCTCCTGTGCCATGTTAACAACTGATTTTATGACTTCAATAGTACCTATATTACTTTCCTCATAAACTTCTAGCCTATTCTGGTTCTTTGGTGGGTTATATACAACAGTTATTATAATGCTCTCTGACCCAGTATTTATGCGAGCAACAAGAAATTCCTTGAACTCACTTTCTATAGCCAAGTTTATTTCTTCAACTTGAATCCTTTCTCTTATGAGCAGTGCTATCCCTCCACCAGTCCTCTCAGGTCTTTCAACCCTTAATATTCTGAAGCCCTTAGGAAAAACTGTGACACTGTTTATGTCCTTACTCAACTTAGTCTCTGTAATTGCTACTATATCTGCCTTACTGTTGTGAATCCTATCTTTTAATTCTACTGCCTTACCAGCTAATCCATCAGCATTTGTGTATAACAATCTTAATGAGGCCCCATCCCCTGATCTTCTGTCATTATCTTCTTTATCTCCCTTTGTCTGGAAGAACTCTGAAATGAAAATTTCTCTTCTCTTCATTTCTTTCCTCATTTAACCTTCTTGCCTCTTCCAACAAGTTTTTTATCTTTCCCATCTCTTCCTGTGTTCTGTATCGTCTAATGAACACTTCTTTGAATTCTTGAAGGTCTTTTAGACTTTCTTTTCTCAACAATATTTCCCTACATGTTTCCCCTCTCTCAAAGGTTACTTTTTTTTGTCTCGGTTTTCCTTCCCTCGAATATTTGCCCAGTTGGTGAATGTTTGCAATATCCTCAGGACCACAAACTACTCCAAGCTTTCTTATCAGGTCTACAACCCTAGCTTTATTTTCTTCAAGTCTCCCCTGCCATGTTGGCTCCTGGGATTCGCTAATGCCTGAGATTACCACTGTTTTCTCTTTATCAAGTGCCTGTTTGATCAGTGGATTTGCCCTTTCCATCACAACATCTGTCATTTTTTCGATTACTGTCTCTTTATAGTCAACTGTTTGTATGTTTTCCAGTGCCACCACCTTTGCAGCCTGTTTTACTACCACATTCCCCTTTAGTGCATCAGCAAAGGAAGTTTCCAGTGTGTATGTGTGTATGTGATTACCTAATTGTGATTACCTGATTGTGTTTACGGGAAAGAGACCAAAGCTCGTATCTTCTCATCTCCTGATCGGTTCCATTTTATACTTAGTGATACTTATCATACCTGTCCTTAAAACTATGGATTGAGATAGCATTAACTACGTCCTTGCTTAGTGAATTCCAATTATCAACTACTCTTACACTGAAAAAGTATTGCCTTACATCCTGCAAAGAAGTTTTCTTATGAAGCTTCAAACTATGACCTCTAGTTCTAGAGCCAGCCATATCAAAATATCGATCCCTATCCACTCTATCATAACCATGAAGGAATTTAAAGACTGTCACTGTATCCCCCCCTCAATCTTCTAGCTTCGAGTGATGGTAAGTCTAATTCCCTCAGCCTCTCATCATAGCTGAGATTGCGTATTTCTGGCACCAGTTTCGTGGCATGTCTTTGAACATTTTCAAGCTTAGCTGTGTGCTTCTTCAAGTGCGGATTCCATAAGGGGGCTGCATATTCGAGTTTTGGCCTCACATAGGTTACATAAATATTTCTGAACATTTCCTTGTCCATGTGCCTGAAGGCTACCCTTACATTTGATAAGAAGGCATATGCTGCCTTACTATGCCATTTATATGTATTTCTGGAGACAAATCTGCCAGTATGGTTACTCCTAGATCTCTCTCCTTTTCTGTCTCTTGAAGTTGTACTCCAGCCACCAAGTAGTCAAGCTTGGGTCTTCTTGCACTTGAACCCATTCTCATTACCTTACATTTTGAAGTATTGAATTTCATTAGCCACTTTTCTGACCACTCATGCAGATTATTTAGATCCTCCTGAAGTTCTCTACCATTGTTCTCGTTTTTTACTTTCTTCACAATCTTTGCATCATCTGCAAACATATTCATGAATGAATTTACAGACTGGTAGGTCATTTACATATATAGTGTTACCCCGGTTATTCGCGCTTCTTGGTTCGCGTTCTCACTCTATCGCGGTTTCTTTTTGGATAAATTATTATTTTATTTTAAGGGTATACGCAAAAATATTAAAATATTGAAAAATTTATTTTTCAGTATTTTCATTTTTTTTATCGAAATTTACGTTGCGTGCTGTTATTTATAATGTAAAGGGTGTTTTTTTAACAGTGCAGGGAGGGTTTATACAGTTCGTAAACGAAAAAATAATTGTAAATGAGTATGTGTGTCACGTCATCATCACCTCATTCATCGTAATTTTATCTATCACTTTCATAAAAATTTACGTTGCTTGCTGTTATTTATAATGTAAAGGGTGTTTTTTTTAGCAGTGCAGGGAGGGTTTATACAGTACGTAAACGAAAAAATAATTGTAAATGAGTATGTATGTCACGTCATTATCACTTCATTCACCGTAATTTTATCTATCACTTTCATAAAAATTTACATTGCTTGCTGTTATTTATAATGTAAAGGGTGTTTTTTAACAGTGCAGGGAGGGTTTATACAGTGTAAACGTAAAAATATATTAAAATATCCATGTACATATAGGCGGATCCTACTTCGCGGATTTCCTGGTTCGCGCCGGGTCCCGGAACCGAACTACCGCGATAAGTGAGGCAACACTATACAAGGAACAAAAGTGGCCCTAAAACTGAACCCTGTGGAACTCCACTACTAACTCTTCTCCTTTCAGACACTGAGTGTCTTACTCTAACACTCTGTTCCCTTCCTTCTAAGTAAGTTTTTATCCATTCCAAGACATTTCCACCTATTCTAGCCATTGCTTGCAGCTTCCTAATAAGTCTCCCATGTGGAACAGTGTCAAACGCTTTCTGGAAGTCTAGGAATATGCAATCTGCCCAACCCTCTCTTTCCTGTAAGATTCGGCTTACCTCAACATAAAATTCTAATAAGTTTGTTACTGTTGATCTACCTTCTCTGAAGCCATGTTAGTGGGTGTGTGTGTGATTACCTAATTGTGTTTACGGGAAAGAGCCCAAAGCTCGTATCTTCCCGTCTCCTGATCGGTTCCATTTTAGACTTAGTGATACTTATCGTACCTGTCCTTAAAACTATGGATTGAGATAGCATTAACTACCTCCTCGCTTAGCGAATTTCAATTATCAACTACTCTTACACTGAAAAAGTATTTCCTTACATCCTGCAAAGAAGTTTTCTTACGAAGCTTCAAACTATGACCTCTAGTTCTAGAGCCAGCCATATCGAAATATCGATCCCTATCCACTCTATCATAACCATGAAGGAATTTAAAGACTGTCACCATATCCCCCCTTACTCTTCTAGCTTCGAGTGATGGCAAGTCTAATTCCCTCAGCCTCTCATCATAACCGAGATTGCGTATTTCTGGCACCAGTTTCGTGGCATGTCTTTGAACTTTTTCAAGCTTAGCTATGTGCTTTTTCAAGTGCGGATTCCAAAAGGGGGCTGCATATTCGAGTTTTGGCCTCACATAGGTTACATAAATATTTCTGAACATTTCCTTGTCCATGTGCCTGAAGGCTACCCTTACATTTGATAAGAATGCATATGCTGCCCTTACTACGCCATTTATATGTATTTCTGGAGACAAATCTGCCAGTATGTTTACTCCTAGATCTCTCTCATTTTCTGTCTCTTGAAGTTGTACTCCAGCCACCGAGTAGTCAAGCTTGGGCCTTCTCATTACCTTACATTTTGAGGTATTGAATTTCATTAGCCACTTTTCTGACCACTCATGCAGATTATTTAGATCCTCCTGAAGTTCTCTACCATTGTTCTCGTTTTTTACTTTCTTCACAATCTTTGCATCGTCTGCAAACATATTCATGAATGAATTTACAGACTCTGGTAGGTCATTTACATATACAAGGAACAAAAGTGGCCCTAAAACTGAACCCTGTGGAACTCCACTACTAACTCTTCTCCATTCAGACACTGAGTGTCTTACTCTAACCCTCTGTTCCCTTCCTTCTAAGTAAGTTTTTATCCATTCCAAGACATTTCCACCTATTCTAGCCATTGATTGCAGCTTCCTAATAAGTCTCCCATGTGGAACAGTGTCAAACGCTTTCTGGAAGTCTAGGAATATGCAATCTGCCCAGCCCTCTCTTTCCTGTAAGATTTGGCTTACCTCATCATAAAATTCTAATAAGTTTGTTACTGTTGATCTACCTTCTCTGAAGCCATGTTGCCTCACTGACAAAAACTTGAAGGATTCCAAGTGAAGAGAGATATGTTTCCTTAGTAGTTTCTCCATAACTTTGCAAACTATGCTGGTCAAGGAAACTGGTCTATAGTTCAGAGCCGTATCCCTCCTTCCCTTTTTGAAGATAGGTATCGCATTTGCTTGTTTCCAGCATCTTGGAATCTCCCCCGACTCCAGTGACTCCTTAAATATGATACTTAGTGCCACTGATATTGTGTTTGCGCATTTTTTAAGCACATGAGGGGATATGTCATCAGGACCTGTAGCTTTATGAACATCTAAATCCATCAGCGCTTTGCATACCTCTGTGGCTGTAAGGTTGATGTTACCTAATACCGGCCCTTGAGCTTCTATCACTGCAATCTGAGGGGGTGGGGTATTTTCTACTGTAAATACTGACTGAAACTCCTTTTTCAATTCTTTGCAGATCTCTTCGTCCGTCTCAGTGATGCTTCCATCCGCTCTCTTTAGCCTTAAAACCTGTTCTTTTACCTTAAGTTTTCCTCTGATAAAGCTGTGGAAAAGCTTGGGATTTTCTTTAGCCTTCCTGGTGATGTCCCTCTCATAATCTCTCTCTGCCTCTCTCCTTTTACTTAGGTAGTCATTTCTTGCTCTTTTGTAGGTTTGCCAGGCATTTATGTTTTTTCTCCTCCTATACCTTTTCCAGCATTTGTCTCTCCACTCCTTAGCTCTTTTACACCCATTATCGAACCATTTCTCTCTGGCATGAATTACACCTACTTTGGTGACAGGTATGCAGCAATCTACTATCTTCCCATATTTCTCACAAAAGATGTCATACATTTCTTGTACAGATTTGTTGTAAAATAAGGTTCTCCAGTCAATAACTGCAAAAAGCTCATTTATTTTGATGTAATCTCCTTTCGGATAGTTCCTCCTCATGTCCTCAGTGCCTCTACTCTCAGGAAGAATATCTTCAATGATATACTCCATCAACAACACTCAGTGGTCACTCTTTCCAATTGGTGGTTCATACTCAATATTTTCAATATCCAACACATTATCTGTGAACACTAGATCAAGTAGTGATGGCTCATCCCCACCCCTGGCTCTTGTTGGTTCCATTACATGTTGGTGTAGGAAATTCCCTTGTACGCAATCTAGGAATCTTGCCCCGAATGAGTCCTCACCACTGTGTGGGTCAAGATTTTTCCAATCTATCTCTTTATGATTAAAGTCTCCCATAATCAAAATCTTACATTTTTTCTCCCGTGCCATGTTAACAACTGAGTTTATGACTTCAATAGTACCTATATGACTTTCCTCATAAATTTCAAGCTTATTTTGGTTCCTTGGTGGGTTGTATACAACAGTTATTATAATGCTCTCTGACCCAGTATTTATGCGAGCAACAAGAAATTCCCTGAACTCACTTTCTATAGCCAAGTTTATTTCTTCAACTTGAATCCTCTCACTTATGAGCAGTGCTATCCCTCCACCATTCCTCTCAGATCTTTCAACCCTTAGTATTCTGAAGCCCTTAGGAAAAACTGTGACACTGTTTATGTCCTCACTCAACTTAGTCTCTGTAATTGCTACTATATCTGCCTTACTGTTGTGAATCCTATCTTTTAATTCTACTGCCTTACCAGCTAATCCATCAGCATTTGTGTATAACAATCTTAATGAGGCCCCATCCCCTGATCTTCTGTCATTATCTTCTTTATCTCCCCTTTGTCTGGAAGTATTCTGTAACGAAAATTTTTCTTCTCTTCTTCATTTCTTTCATCATTTAACCTTCTTGCCTCTTGCAACAAGTTTTTGATCTTTCCCATCTCTTCCTGTGTTCTGTATCGTCTAATGAATACAGTGTGATTACCTAATTGTGATTACCTAATTGTGTTTACGGGAAAGAGCCAAAAGCTCGTATCTTCCCGTCTCCTGATCGGTTCCATTTTAGACTAAGTGATACTTATCATACCTGTCCATTTCTTAGTTTTTATTTTATCCTGGAGTAAAGTTGTAGAGAGAATACCTCCAATTTATCCGCATGTTGACAGAAAGCAGTCTAGATCTGGCTATGGCATCTTATTTGATTTAGGTTTTTGACAAAGATATGAAATAAGTGCTAAATGAAAGTGAAGCTCACTTCAGACCTACTGCAAATGAAACAAATGAATTGGTTGGAAAGGTGATGTTTACGGAATACAGGTTACACCCACAATATTAAAAAAAAAAAAAAATCAATGATGAAATTGAACAGGTTGAAGGAATATTTGATGCTAGTACAGGAGTAGAAAATCTTGACCGAAACGTAGTGTCCTTTGACTATTATAAATGATCCGAAGCATTTTGACGAGGTCAATGATATAAGTAACTTAGAATTTTCAGTAGTCACTTACTCATTATGTTATCAGCATTGAAACTGAAATCATTCAAGAGATTCCCTCATTCCAAGACGTACCAAAAGAAAAAATAATACTGAGCACTAGAGTTTGATACCTTACGGCTCAGTCGTTTTAGCATTGAGGATCTGTCACAGTTGCTTGGGTGCTAAACCCATTTCAGTGACAATCCATTTGGCGCCGGATGTTCTGGCGCTACGAAGATTTTTATATTCTGAAAACTGTGCGCATGGACAATAGAGAAGGAGAGCTTTTTCAGTACCAATTTTTTACTGAATGTGAGCTGACCTATCCTAACCTAACCATGTATTTACCTATTTGTAATTACCTAATTGTGGTTACGGAAAGAAGACCCAAGCTTGCTACTTCCTGTCTCCTGGTTGGTTCTATTTTGTACTTGGTGATACTTATCGGACTTGTCCTCATAACTATGGATTGAGTTAGCATTAACTATCTCCTCGCTTAGCCAATTCCAATTATCAACTACTCTTAAACTAAAAGAGTACTTCCTTACATCCTGCATAGAAGTTTTCATACGAAGCTTCAAACTGACCTGTAGTTCTAGTGCAAACCATATCAAAATATCGATCCCTATCTACTCTGTCATAAACATGAAGGCATTTAAAAACATGAAGGAATTTAAAAACCATCACCATATCCCCCTCATTCTTCTGGCTTTGAGTGATGGTAAGTCTAATTCCCTCAGCCTCTCATCATAACTGAGATTGCATATTTCTGGCACCACTTTCGTGGCATCTTGAACTTTTTCCACCTTAACTATGTGCTTTTTCAAGTGCGGATTCCAAAAGGGGGCTGCATATTCAAGCTTTGGCTTATATAAGTTAAATATTTCTGAACATTTCCTTATTTGTGTGCCTGAAAGCTACCTTTACATTTGTTAAGAAAGCATATGCTGCCCATACTATGCCATTTATATGTATTTTTGGAGACAAATCAGCCAGTATGCTTACTCATAGGTCTCTCTCATTCTTTATTTCTTGAAGTTCTGCTTCTGCCATTTAGTAGTCAAGCTTGGGCCTTCTTGCACCTGTACCTGTTCTCCTTACCTTGCATTTAGCAGTATTGAAATTTCATTAGCCACTTTTCTGACCACTCATGCAGACTATGTAGGTCTTCCTGAAGTTCTCTACCATTGTTCTTGTTTCTTACTTTCTTCACAATCTTTGCATCATCTGCAAATATATTCATTAATGAAGTTACACACCCTGGTAGGTCATTTACATATACAAGAAACAAATGTGGCCTAAAACTGAACCCTGTGGAACTATACTACTATTTCTTCTCCATTCAGACACTGTCTTAATCTAACCCTTTGTTCCCTTCCTTCTAAGTAAGCTTTTACCCATTCCAAGATATTTCCACCTATTCTCGCCATTGCTTGTAGCTTCTTAATAATTCTCCTGTGTGGGACCGAGTCATATGCTTTCTGGAAGTCTAGGAATATGCAATCTGCCCAGCCCTCTCTTTCCTGTCAGATTCAGCTTACCTCATCATAAAATACTAATAAGTTTGTTACTGTTGATCTACTTTCTCTGAAGCCATGTCTCACTAAATAAAAGCTGAAGGATTCCAAGTGAAGAGAGATGTGTTTTCTTTGTAGTTTCTCCATAACTTTGCAAACTTTGCTGGTCAGGGAAACAGGTCTATAGTTTAGAGCTGTGTCCCTCCTTCCCTTTTTGAAGATAGGTACTACGTTTGCTTGTTTCCATCATCTTGGAATCTCCCCTGATTCCAGCGACTTTTCAAATATGATACTTAGTGCGACTGATATTGATTTAGGGCATTTCTTAAGTACATAAGGGAATATATCATCAGGCCCTGTAGCTTTATGGGCTTCTAACTCCACCAGGGCTTTGCATATCTCTGTGGCTGTAAGGTTGATGTTCTCTAATACCGTCCCATGAGCTCCTATCTCTGCAAATTGAGGGCTGGGGGTATTTTCTGCCGTAAATACTAATGGAAACTCCTTGTTCAATTCTTCACAGATCTCTTTATCTGTCTCAGCGATGTTTCCATCCTCTATCTTTAGCTTAAAATCTGTTCTTTGACCTTCAGTTTTCCTCTGATAAAGCTGAGAATAAGTTGGGATTTACTTTAGCCTTCGTGGTGATATCCCTTTCATAGTCTCTTTCTGGCTCTCTTCTTTTACTTAGGTAATCATTTCTTGCTCTATTATAAGTCTGCCAGCCATTTATGCTTTTTCTCCTCCTGTACCTTTTCCAGCATTTGTTTCTCCACTCTGTAGCTCTCTTACACTCTTTTTCTTAACTTTTTCTCTTTGACATGAATAACTCCTATTTTGGGTGAAGGTATACAAAAATCTATCTTCCCATATTCCTCACAAAAGTTGTCGTACATTTCTTTTACAACATTTTTGTTAAATAAGGTCCTCTAGTCAATAACTGGAAAAAGCTCATCAATAAAGGCCCGGGCATGAGAAAATACCAAGACAAAGGAAAAGAAAGAGGTTAAGGACAAGGCAGAGATGAGGTAATGTCACACAAAGGAAAACTACAGACAGAAAAAAGTCAAAGTACAGAGGACCCAGAGACATGGAGGACTAGGCCCTGAGATGATAATAGATCTGCTTTTTGAAGGATGAAAGGTCATAAGAATTAGGAAAGACAGAAGGAGGAAGAGAGCTCCAGAGTTTGGAGGTAGATGGGAAGAAGCAGTCGCTGCACCAACCAATCTGCGAGCTACAAATCTCTTCACAGTACCTGTGAGATGAGGCCACTTGGCGAGTGTTACGCAGTCTCGGCAGTGGGGAGGGATGCAACTCGCCAACTCATCAGAGCAGCGATGGAAGTAGTAGCGATAGAAAGAGAAAGGGAAAATACCTTACGGCAAAGAGAGAGAGAATTCAGATTAGAAATAAGAGAAGCATAAATGAGTCTGACTGCCTTAGATTCAACCCTATCAAGGAGATAATTATAAGAAGAAGCACCCCAGATGTGTGAGCAGTATTCTAAGCAGGGACGGATAATACCTTTATAAATTTTAAGTAACTAACTGTAAAGAGGAAAAGTAATGACAAAAACAAAACAAAAACCCTTATTTTTTGGATGAAGATTTAGAAATTTGGAGTATGTGATTCGTCCAAGACAAGTTAGAGGCTATATGGATTCCTAATATATTGATAGAATAAGATGGTAAATTTCGTTAGGTTCGAAGGCAATAGGGTAATTAGGAGGAGAAGAAAATAAAGAGATAGCCAGAAACTGTTACTTGGAGGCATTGAATTTAACTAAATTTTGAGTGCCCCACTCAGATACTCTCTGCAGATCGGAGTTGAGAGTAGAAGAAAGAGTGATACGAGACTGATTACGAGTAGCAGAAGAAGATTGTGAGGAAAAGTGAAGGGTAGAATCATCAGCAAAGGCATGAAGAAGAGAGGGAGATGGGGATTGTAGAAGATCATTGTTGAAGAGAAGGAACAGAGTAGATGAAAGAACAGAGCCCTGTGGAACACCACTGGTAAAAGAGAGAGGGCTAGATGTCGCGCCATCAACAACTACAGATATAAGGTGGTCGGTAAGAAAACTGGAAATCAGAGAACAGAAAGAAGGGGTAAAGCCATAGGCAGGGAGTTTGGCCAACAGAGCCTTGTGCCAGACTCTGTCAAAAGCCTTAGAGATATCAAGGGCGACGACAAAGGATTTCCCATAGTTCCTCAGAGAAGCTGACCATACATGAGTAAGATAGAACAGGAGATCACCAGTGGATCTTGCCTTGCGGAAGCCATACTGGTGATCGGAGATAAGTGAGTTAGATTCAAGGCATTTCAAAAAGTGAGCATTGAGCAAAGATTCAAAAACTTTAGCAATAGGGGAGGTTAGAGAAATAGGTCGGTAGTTTCAATGAATAGAGCGGTCACCCTTATTAGGAACAGGTTGAACTACAGCATGAAGGATAGATACTGGTTGACAGAATGAGGCCAAAAAGACGGCGAAGCATGGGAGCCAGTTCATCTGCAAGCTCCTTAAGGAACCTTGCAGGGATACCATCGGGACCAGATGCCTTGTTCGTCTTTAGCGAGCGAAGAACCTTATGAAGTTTGCGTGAAGAAAGGATAAGGGAGGGCATAGGGTTAGAGAGGGGTAAAGATTGAGGAAAAGGTGCGCTGGAATCGTTTATAGAATAGTTGGCAGAAAAATGAGAGCCAAAGAGAGTGGCTTTGTCAGTGGGAGAGCAAGCTATAGAACCATCAGAACGAAAGAGAGGGGGAAATCTTGAGTTACAGAAGTTATTGGAGAGGTTTTTGGCAAAGGACTAGAAGCAATTTTCAGTGGGAGAGAAGTTAAGGTCATCAACTTTCCTTCTTATAGAAGAAGCCTTTGACCTGCGAATATGAGCAGTACAGCAATTCCTAGCTACAATAAAAGCAGAGCGAGTTAAATTGGAAGAAGAGGCTTGGTAAGATCGGTGTGCCCGATTCCTGGCCTGGATAGCCAATAAGCAGGCACGGTCAAACCAAGCTTTAGGGAGAGAGAAAGTTTTTGTAGAAGATGGGATGTTCGCCTCCATTCCCACGGTCATGATATCAGGAACTTTTAGAGGTACCTGATCAGGGTTGCGGGACCGAAAGCAGTAGTCATACCATGGGAAGTCAAAGAGGAAGTTACACAAATTATTATGTTGGGTATACTCAAAGTGCCAAAGGCAGCGCTGAGTAGGAGGGATTGGTGGAGGGGGAGCGAAAATGGAAGAGACTGAGATCATAGAGTAGTCAGATTTACCAAGAGGGGAAAGCACAGAATATGAGTAGTTTGAAGGATTAGAAGTAAAAAATAGGTTAAGAGTGTTTGCTGCATGTTCATGACAATCAGGAACACGAATAGGATGTTTGATAATTTGCTCCAGATTGTGAGTAATACAGAAAGCAAGTGCCTCACTTCCTTCCACATCAGTGTGAGAGGAATGAAGCCACTCACTGTGGTGTACATTGAAGTCTCCCGTGTAGAGAACCTCGGCATGTGGGTGAGAAGATAGCATGGACTCATGGCATGAGGACAGATATTCAGAGAAAGACACAGACTCGGTGGAGTTTGGAGAACAGTAGCAGAAGCAAAGGAAGATAGTGGTAGTGGAGAGATAGACTTTTAGCCAGAGAACATAAATGTCGGGAGATTCAAGGTCCATGAGCCTCGTAGTAAGAGTGTTAATGATGCAGTAGGCACAGACCCCACCTTTGAATGAAAACGAGTATACAGATTATAGTGAGAGATTTGAAATGGGTCAGTGGAACCATGTATAGACAGCTGGGTTTCAGATAGGAGGAGGAGGTTAGGGAGGAAAGTACCCAAGTGCTGTTCCACAGATGAAAGATTAGAGTTCAGTCCACGAATGCTAGAATAGTGAAGAGTGAAAGAAGCAGATCTATTGGGAGGTGCAAGGTTATGGGCAGAACCATTACTTCCACCAGGCGTGTCTGCCCTCAAGCCAATAGTGGAGTCAACACGATCCCCGGAGATTCTTCGAACCTCTCTATGCCGGGTACTGGGGGCCATTAGCTGTGGACCTTCCATAAATAATAAAAAATGTGAGGAAAAAAGAGAGAAAGAAAGAGATTGGGGAATGTTGTGACTTGTCAAATGTAATGGAATAGCAAGAGGTGTGTAATGAATACGCCAGAATATTCAGTGTAGATGTAGGCATGAGGAAAGAACCGTCCTGAAGGAAGACTCAACCCGGAACTGTCTGGACCAATCCTAGTTGCATCCTAATACCTTCAGTCGTAGTCTTTCAACGGGCCCTAATACCTTCAGTCGTAGTCTTTCAACAGGCGGCTGGTGCCATGCCAACCTACTAAACATAGTTCCTCCTCGTGTCCTCAGTGTCTCTACTTCAGGTAGAATATCTTCGATGATATACTCCATCAACAACACACAGTGGTCACTCTTTCCAATTGGTAGTTCATACTCAAGTTTTTCAATATCCAACACTTTATCTGTGAATACTAGATCAAGCAGCGATGGCTCATCCCAACCCCTGGCCCTTGTTGGTTCCAGTACTTGATGGTATAGGAGATTCCCTTGCATGCAACCTAGAATCTTGCCCTGAATGAGTCCCCCCCACTGTGTGGGTCAAGTATTATCCAATCTATCTCTTTATGATTAAAATATCTCATAATCAAAATTCTACACTTTTTCTCCCGTGCAATGTTAACAACTGAGTTTATGACTTTGATAGTATATATATGACTTTCCTCATAAACTTGTAGCGTATGTTGGTTCCTTGGTGTGTTATATACAACAGGTATTATAATGCTCTCTGACCAAGTATTTATGTGAGCAACAAGAAATTCCTTGAACTCATTTTCTATAGCAAAGTTTATTTCATCAACCTGAAATCTTTTGTTTATGAGCAGTACTACCCCTCCACCAGTTCTCTCAGATCTTTCAACCCTTAATATTGTGAAGCCTTTAGGAAAACTCTGACACAGTTTATATCCTCACTTAACTTATTCTCTGTAACCGCTACTATATTTGCCTTACTGTTGCGAATCCTCCCCTTTAATTCTACTTACTAGCTACTCCATCAGCATTTGTGTACAGAAGTCTTAATGAGTCTCTATCCCCTGATCTTCTGTCATTATCTTCTTTATCCCCTTTTGTCTGGAAGAACTCAGAAACAAAAATTTATCTTCTCTTCATTTCTCCCCTCATTTAACCTTCTAGCCTCTAGCAACAAATTTTTTATCCTTTCCATCTCTACCTGTGTTCTGTGTGGTCTATTGAACAATGTTTTGAATTCTTGAAGGTCTTTTAGGTGTTTTCTCATCTATATTTCTCTACATGTGTCCCCTTTTCAAAGGTGTCTTTCGTTGGTCTTTTCTTTCCCTTCCTAATATATACCAAGTTGGTCAATATTTACAATATCCCCTGGACCACATAATACTCCAAGCTTTCTTATCAGGTTTAAAACCGTAGCTTTATTTTGATCAAGTCTCTCCTGCCATGTTGATTCTTGGGATTCACTTATGCCTGAGATTACCACTGTCATTTATTAATCAAGTGCCTGTATTTACATATATGAACAACAAATATATACATACTGTACTTATTTACGTAAATATGTAAACGAGGCAAATTCAAGAGTTGAGGAACTATCAACAGTGTACTTAATTTATGATGGCGAGTGATATGTGCTTCATATATTTTAACGTCTGCATTGTACTATAGTTCAATGCTTCATTTTGTTTCTATATGTTTTAAGATAAAAAAAAAATATTTTTATGCTTTGAGAATTATGAGTTTACTGTGAAACTTTTTTGTGTCTTACTTTTAAATACAAAACAACAGTCATGAATCCCTTAAAAATGTATCTTCCTTATGTTTTGAATTTAAACACAATGTAAAACCATAACATCACTGAGTTAAAAATTATGTATATGTCATGGCACCTTTTTTGTACTCACACTCCCCTAACTTCAGAACCTTTTCCATATCCTGGAGGCAATTTTTTTTTATGAGCATGACATCTGGACGGATGAAGAAATTTGCCCTCATCGGAGCCTAGGCACAAAGAAACATAAAACAATGAGAAACAATGATGGGGAGTGTTGTGACTTGTCAGATGTCAAGGGATGTGTAACGAATATGCAAAAATATTCTGTTTAGATGTAGGCATAGAAGAGGATAACATAATTGATGGAAGACTTGATATCAGGCTCTTCAGGACAGTCCCATTTGTCTAAATGACCTTCAGCTATAATATCACAATGGGCGACTGGTGCCATGGGCTAACCTACGACATGGTTGTAGTTATTCATACATATGCTTGTTTCAGGGCTTATGTGCAAATGTTATATTGCATAACTCTTGCAAAGGTTCTTTTCTTATCCACATATTCGTCTCCATATTTGATAAAGGACAGCTGATTGCATCCATTCCCTATCCTCCTCTCCCTTCCACACCTTTGCTGACGATTCTGCCTTTTCTTCAAGAGCTTGATTTGCTACTCATAATCAGTCTTGCATCACTCTTCTAATCTCCGCTCCGATTTTCAGAATCTGAGTGGGCACCCAAAATATAGTTAAATTTAATACCTCCAAGACACAGTTTCTGGCTATCTCTTTATCATCTTTTCTAATAGCCCTATTATGTTCAAACCTTACGAAATTTACCCTCTTAATTGTAGTAACATATTAGGAATCCAGATAGCCTCTAATTTGTGTTGGAAGAATCACTCATTTTAAATTTCTAAGTCTGCATCTAAAACATTGGGGATGCTGTTCCTTTTTCATCGTTATTTTTCCTCTTTTCAATTACCTAAAATCTGCAATGGTCTTATCCATCCCTGCCTAGAATACTGCTTGCATATCTGGGGTGCATCTTCATTTTCTTATCTCCTTGATAGCGTTGAATCCAGCACAAGCAGTCTCATCAATGACCTTTCTCTTACTTCTCGTCTGGATTCTCTTTCTCGTCTCACAGGGACTGTGTTGAGCTTTATAGCTCACAGATTGGTCGGTGCAGCGACTGGATCTCTTTCTCCTTCTGTCTTTCCTAATACTTATAATTTATCTTCCTTCAGATAGCGGAGCTATCATCTCGGGGATTAATCCTGCCGTAGCTCTATGTCCTCAATGCTTTGACAATTTTTTTAGCCTATCCTTTTCCTATTGTGTATGTTCCTTATTTCTGCCTTGTACTTAAATGCTACTTTTTCTTTGCCTTAATATTTTCTTAGTGCTGTGGCTTGATGAGGGCAATTTTCTTGCTTATCCTGGTGTCACACTCATAAAAAAAGTGCTCTCATCATTCCATATGGTCCCACCTTCTGAAAGCTGGTTATGTACTGTTCATTCATATGTTTCTTGAAGTACATGTGCTTCCATGAGTAACAGAGTTGCTAACTGCTCATATTCTTATTATTTTTTTTGTCATGACTCATTAGAATGTTTGTTTGACTGATTGGCATCTTTAGTAGCGGTAAATTGGCCTTACTTAATTCGAGATCTCCCTGAAAAACTTCTTGTATTCAATGCAAAGCTGTTGAATGAATATATAAAACTTTTTTTTATTCAATGCAAAGTTGTTGAATGGAGATATAAAACTTCTTTTATTCAGTGCAAAGCTGTTGAATGGATATAATGTGGTGTGTGTTATCTATTCCCCGTTAACTTTGCAAACATAAAATGCACACGAGTGTTAGTTAGATATTCTATTTTCATTTATCTGTGTATCGTCTCGCCATCTTGTTTATCTTCCGTGCTTAGCTGCTTCTCGTTTGGTTTTCCGTTGTTTGAAAGCCCTGCCTTACGTACGTCAAGGGTGGTAGGAAAGAGACAGAAGTCAGTTAGGAAGGGTTGAGAGAGATATTCTTTAAATAGAATATCAAGTAACTTGCTGTCTTTCATCAGTTTTACAGAGAGTACGATGGTCAGCTGTAGCAGCAATGAGACTTTACTCAGATATATTCCTCAATTACTTACAGAGATCCATCCCTTCACAGTGAATATATCCGAGTGTCTTAAGGAGAGCATTTAAAGAGATGATAAAATGCTAAATATCACAGACTGAAATCTAGACTTACAACCAAGACTCTTATTATAGTACTTTGGATCACTTCATCCCTGCTCAGAAAGGTTGTCAGGTTTACATTTTAATGTGTTTTGTAAAATGGTTAAAACGATTTTCTAGTGTCCGGTCTCTATTTTACCCTGTCTTGAATATATTTCAAGACAGTTTATGTCTACGTACATTATGTAAGTGTTGTTTTGCATATAGTTTCGTTTATTGTAATGTAAGTGCATGAATGTATACTTTTAGACTTATTAATTTCTATCATGTATACACTTATAGTCGTATGTATAATGTGTAGTTTATTATGAAGGCTGGCTGTAGCAGACTTGGAGAAAGGAATGTAGGTCACTAATGGATTTTAGCCATTAACCCTTCACCTCCTTGATAACGCTTATTGCATCGCCTGTTTAAACAAAGAAGCGTTGTAACCAAGGACCCTAACAAACGAAGGGAGTTTTGTAAGACTTTCTTACAAAAAGTTAGTTGCTGTCGTGAGATGCTACGAGGCACTCATTTTTACTATGTTTATTGACAGTACTTATAAGTTTATAATTAGTTGTCCTCGTGAGACCTTACGAGACACTCAAGTAAAAAACGTGATAGAGATACGTGGATCAGAAGATATTCTATGAGTTTGATTGGGAGTCCCGTGATTGCTGACGACATCAGGGTTATCCGGATAGATGAGTACAGGTGCAATGCAGATTTACCTTATTTCTAACAATATTTATAACTACGTGTGAGGGACAGAATGAGCTCATTTAATTGAACACTCGTAGGTAGAATGTATGTTAGAAAATTTATTATTCTGTATGAGGAAGTTTTAATTTAAGGTGAGGAGAGTTTATTTAAATATTCACATATCAACAGTTCATAAACCCCCTTATAAAATATTTGCATGTATGTCTATGCATGTAATATTAATTATATTTATTGGTAGAGGATTTAATTTTGAGCTCGTGGTAGGCCTCTATTGAAGCCGTGTCAGGATTTCCGAATTTAGGGGGTTATAAGATGGAAGGGTATTAACACAAGAAATCCTCCACAGCTTTTGGTCCTTCGAACCGGATGAGAATTGGTGTGGTAATGGTGAAAATAGTGTACATTTTAGGTAAGCTCCCACCTTGTAAGAAGTTAGTGTAAAACTCTACGGTTAAAATTGTCCACATTTCAACGAAAAAAGGGAGGAGCATTGCATGTATTTGCATGAATATTGCGAATATAAATTTAAGTAGTTGTTGAAATAAATAAGAGAATCTTTTTCCCGCGTGGATAAAGCGTTTCTCTACCTGTGGAAACGAAATATACTTTCGTAGTTGAGCGTCCATTAAGTAATTTGGATATTAGTACCCTATTTCGGCTGGGTGAACAGTGGTTTTTAGGGATTTGTGTGCTTACATATTTCCCATTTAACGATGTTTAGAATGTCGTATTGATTCCTTTGTTTACGTAAATAAACAGAAGGTAGTGACCCACCTACTGCTAGGTGCACAGTGTCGTTTATTTGAGGAAGAGTGTGGTTTGCATTACACTTTCCATTTACTGTTGCTGACTTAACAGTGTCGTTTAATTGATGAAAAGTGTGTTTTACACTTTGAGGATTGGCGTCATAATTGACGGAATTAAATAACTGTATGTTATTATCTTGAAATTTTGGAAGATTGTCCTTTGATACTCTTTACAGAGTGATTGTTCGTTGCATTGTGGATGCATAAAGAAGATCGTGGATTCTTTGATGATAAAATTGTATCAACTATTTGTTTGTTGTTTTATGTTCTATTTGCTTTCTCAAAATGTCGGTTAAACCTGAGGCATTAAAACGCCTTCGGGAATTGGTTCAACGTGATTGTGTTCAGTGTCAAACAGAACTTGCCAAAGATGATGAGACACTTGTTGGTAATTATTTAGAAAGATGTCATCATACGCTAACAGAAAGATTTGGAAGATATGATAGGAAATATGAAGAATATATCGAGTATAAGCACCTTAAAAGGGATTCTGAAGAGGAGGATACAGAACATGACAATCTAGCTGAAACAGTAAATAATATTAACTTAGCTGTCCTAGAACGGATTTGTAAGTTAGGAACTATGAAGAGTACTAGAGCTCCTAGTTCTGAGAGTTCAAGCCTCCCCAGTGGGCAACCCACACCTAAATTTCCTGAAGTAAAAATACCACAGTTCTCTGGAAACTATGATGAATGGAACGAGCTTTGGGATACGTTTGATAGTTTAGTACATAGTACTTCTATGGCAACTATGACAAAGTTTACCATCTTGAGAAATGCCCTTAAAGGAGATGCAAAAGACACCATAAAGGGATATCCTGTTGCTAGTGAGAGTTATGATGAGTGCATTCAACAGCTACAAGCTGTTTATTCCAGCAAGGACAGGATTGTACGAAATTTAATGAGGAAATTGGTAAATATACCAACTCCCTCTTCTAATTATTCATCACTTTTTAAGTTCAAGCAGGAAGTATAAGCCATTACTCGAAGTCTGAAAAATTATAAAGACATGGAGAACACTGATTGGGTGTTTTCAGAACTCGTGATGATGAAATTGCCGGAAGATGTTGAGTACTGGATTAGCATGAAAATGGACACAAAATATCCTACATATGAAACCCTCTTGAAGGAACTGGGAAAATATGTATATTATATAGAAGGCAACTTCACTAAAGATAACACAAAGGGAGAAACCCAAACCTCCCAGAGAGATGAGACCCAGTCCTATAAAAAGAATGTGGGTAGTTATGGTGCTACTGCAAAGGTAGTAAATAGTAAAACAGAATGTGTATTCTGTGGTTGGCAAGGTCATAAGTCTGAACAGTGTAATAAAGTAGTTAGTATAAACGAACGCAGAGACAAATTGAGAAACAATAAAAAATGTCTGAGATGTACTCAGTCAGGGCATTATGCAAAGGAATGTTACACTCAGTTAAACTGTAAGAAGTGTAAGAAAAATGGTCATCATGCAGCCTTGTGTTATGAACAAGAGTCAAAATTTCGTAGAAGGTTTGAAGAACCTACATTTCTGAATGAACAGTCAGGAAATGGTTCAAATTTAGTTGAGTCAAGCAATGAGCAAGAACATTCTGACTCAGAAAAGGACAAGAAACATGTTGGTGTGATGACTATGAAGGCAGTACAAAGGCAAATGGTGAAGCCGAGTTTACCTTCATGTGCTCTGCTTACTGCAAGTGAAAAAATAAGCAGCTCAAAGGGAAATCTTTGGGTAAATACTAAGTTATTCTTTGATACAGGTTCCCAGTGTTCCTTTATAACTAGGGAATTAGCTGAAAGGCTTAAATTATGCCCAGTAGATGAAATGTCTCTTGGTATTGATGCATTTCGTTCTGAGATGAAGAAAGGAAGTTTTCCTGTCATAAATGTAGTTATCAAATTGGGGAAAAGAAGAGCCAGAGTTAAATTACTCGTAGTTGATGACATGGTAATTAGCATCCACACTCCAGGACTAGCAAAGGCTGCAAATGTGTTAAAGTCTAATGGTCACAAGTTGGCTGATGAAGATATAGTGATGTACTGGAGAACATTGGCATTGTTATTGGTGCCTTACATTTTAGTCAGTTTGTTAGTGATATTAACAAGTGGGATGTCTATACTTTGATGGAAACACCAGGTGGTGTCATGTTGTATGGCCATATTCCTCGTGATACTCAACATGGACCCAGTAGTGTACAAAACCAACTTGTTATGCGAGTAGGAACACAGTTATTGCCTACTACAACACAAGAGTTGATTGATGAGGCCAAAAAGCCAGTTAATAAGTTGTTGAGTGAAGAGGCCATAGAGCCTGTTAATAAGTTGGAGTGAAGAGGCTATAGAGCCTGTTAATAAGTTGTTGATTGAAGAGGCCATAGAGCCTGTTAATAAGTTGTGGGAGCCAGAGAGTATTGGAGTAAAGCAAGAAGTGCATTACGAAGATAAAACTACACTTAGAAGTTTTACAGATTCTGTTCCCTTGAAGCCTATCCACACTCCTCTCCTACACAATTTTCAGAGTGCCTTTGGACAAATGAAGTCTCTAATAGAACAGTTGGAGGAAATATTCGAGAATGTTCATGTGGGTAATTTGTTGGATGCGTGTACCAGTGAAGAGAAACAGTTTGATATATGCAATACTGCAGATGTAGAGTGGGAAAAGGCCAAAATATCACTGCAAGCATTGAATTCCAACAATGCAAGACTTCAAAGGGTACTGGAGCAGCACCTTTCTGAAAAATCTAGATCTCCTAAAGAAACAAGCTTTAGTTTAATCTGGAATGTTAATACAGACAAGTTGTCTTTGAAAAGTCTGAAGGCTAGAGAAGATGTGCTGACCAAACTTAAACTTCTGTCACTGGTGGGTATATTTTTGGACCCCTTAGGCCTAATATCACCCTTACTAAGAAAAGGAAAAATTCTTAGTCAGAGAGCTTGGTCTGAAAAGCTCTCATGGGAATATCTGTGGTCAGAAGTATACAAAGAGGAATCATCATATTATGAAAGATCTGAATGTCAAGCTGCCCAAAGGGTTGAAGAATTGTGGGCATGCTTAATCATAGATGATAAATTGTAGTACTGATAGGGGAGACCCTCCATTTTCCCTTTTTTGGAGGGGCCCAGGATGTCTTGAATATATTTCAAGACAGTTTATTTCTACGTACATTATTTAAGTGTTGTTTTGCATATAGTTTCGTTTATTGTAATGTAAGTGCATGAATGTATACTTTTAGACTTAGTATGTGTACTTATTAATTTCTATCATGTATACACTTATAGTCGTATGTATAATGTGTAGTTTATTATGAAGGCTGGCTGTAGCAGACTTGGAGAAAGGAATGTAGGTCACTAATGGATTTTAGCCATTAACCCTTCACCTCCTTGATAACGCTTATTGCATCGCCTGTTTAAACAAAGAAGCGTTGTAACCAAGGACCCTAACAAACGAAGGGAGTTTTGTAAGACTTTCTTACAAAAAGTTAGTTGCTGTCGTGAGATGCTACGAGGCACTCATTTTTACTGTTTATTGACAGTACTTATAAGTTTATAATTAGTTGCCCTCGTGAGACCTTACGAGACACTCAAGTAAAAAACGTGATAGAGATACGTGGATAGAAGATATTCTACGAGTTTGATTGGGAGTCCCGTGATTGCTGACGACATCAGGGTTATCCGGATAGATGAGTACAGATGCAATGCAGATTTACCTTATTTCTAACAATATTTATAACTACGTGTGAGGGACAGAATGAGCTCATTTAATTGAATACTCGTAGGTAGAATGTATGTTAGAAAATTTATTATTCTGTATGAGGAAGTTTTAATATAAGGTGAGGAGAGTTTATTTAAATATTCACATATCAACAGTTCATAAACCCCCTT
The DNA here is from genome assembly GCA_037179515.1 of Halocaridina rubra. NCBI lineage: Eukaryota > Metazoa > Arthropoda > Malacostraca > Decapoda > Atyidae > Halocaridina > Halocaridina rubra. Next base: position 23,019 of record JAXCGZ010019442.1, on the reverse strand, counting down.
ATAAAATATTTGCATGTATGTCTATGCATGTAATATTAATTATATTTATTGGTAGAGGATTTAATTTTGAGATCGTGGTAGGCCTCTACTGAAGCCGTGTCAGGATTTCCGAATTTAGGGGGTTATAAGATCCAAGGGTATTAACACACAGGAAATCTTCCACATACCCCTCGAAGTGTAGAATTCGTTCAATTTTAATTCTAAGCTCATAATGTACTACTACTACTACTACTACTGCTGCTGCTGCTGCTGCTGCTGCTGCTGCTACTACTACTACTAATAATAATAATAATAATAATAATAATAATAATAATAATAATAATAATAATAATAATAATAATAATGATAAAAATAATTATTAGTAATAATAATAATAATAATAATAATAATAATTATTATTATTATTATTATTATTATTATTATTATTATTATTATTATTAGAGTTCTTTCCGATGTGCATAGTTGCTGTTCAGCAAAGAGTATGAAAATATTCGAGTATCAAGTGGCGTCGTCATAGTGATGTATTGGGGTTCAGTTTCGGTTCTTTTTCTATCTACACCGACTATTCTTGGATATTCGTTACACATCTCTTATTATCCCTTCACAGCTGACAAGTCACAACCCTTCCCATCTGTGTTTCTATTTACTTTGTTTTTCTTCGTGCCCAAGCCCGATGAGGGCAGTTTCAATATTTTACTTTTTTTAGCCTGTCCTGGTGTCACAATCATATATATATATTAGGAATGAACGCATTCTAACTGAATGCCACTATGTTCATATTACAGATTCCCCAACCTCACTCGTGGCTTCATTTTAGCATTTAATTCAATTCCCAATCTCATTCGGGCCATGAAATAACCAATAAGCACATTATATATGTGAAAACATGAATCATTTTTTACCCCGACCGGGACTCGAACCTAGGACTTATGATTACTAAGTCAAGGCGCTACCACTACACCACAGAAGGTTAAAAGGAATCCAACCTTATAGCTTATATCTGCTATACTTAGGAATGAACGCATTCTAACTGAATGCCACTATGTTCATATTACAGATTCCCCAACCTCACTCGTGGCTTCATTTTAGCATTTAATTCAATTCCCCCGAATGAGATTGTGAATTGAATTAAATGCTAAAATGAAGCCACGAGTGAGGTTGGGGAATCTGTAATATGAACATAGTAGCATTCAGATAGAATGCGTTCATTCCTAAGTATAGCAGATATAAGCTATAAGGTTGGATTCCTTTTAACCTTCTGTGGTGTAGTGGTAGCGCCTTGACTTAGTAATCATAAGTCCTAGGTTCGAGTCCCGGTCGGGGTAAAAAATGATTCATGTTTTCACATATATAATGTGCTTATTGGTTATTTCATGGCCCGAATGAGATTGGGAATTGAATTAAATGCTAAATGAAGCCACGAGTGAGGTTGGGGAATCTGTAATATGAACATAGTGGCATTCAGTTAGAATGCGTTCATTCCTAAGTATAGCAGATATAAGCTATAAGGTTGGATTCCTTTTAACCTTCTGTGGTGTAGTGGTAGCACCTTGACTTAGTAATCATAAGTCCTAGGTTCGAGTCCCGGTCGGGGTAAAAAATGATTCATGTTTTCACATATATAATGTGCTTATTGGTTATTTCATGGCCCGAATGAGATTGGGAATTGAATTAAATGCTAAAATGAAGCCACGAGTGAGGTTGGGGAATCTGTAATATGAACATAGTAGCATTCAGTTAGAATGCGTTCATTCCTAAGTATAGCAGATATAAGCTATAAGGTTGGATTCCTTTTAACCTTCTGTGGTGTAGTGGTAGCGCCTTGACTTAGTAATCATAAGTCCTAGGTTCGAGTCCTGGTCGGGGTAAAAAATGATTCATGTTTTCACATATATAATGTGCTTATTGGTTATTTCATGGCCCGAATGAGATTGGGAATTGAATTAAATGCTAAAATGAAGCCACGAGTGAGGTTGGGGAATCTGTAATATGAACATAGTGACATTCAGTTAGAATGCGTTCATTCCTAAGTATAGCAGATATAAGCTATAAGGTTGGATTCCTTTTAACCTTCTGTGGTGTAGTGGTAGCGCCTTGACTTAGTAATCATAAGTCCTAGGTTCGAGTCCCGGTCGGGGTAAAAAATGATTCATGTTTTCACATATATAATGTGCTTATTGGTTATTTCATGGCCCGAATGAGATTGGGAATTGAATTAAATGCTAAAATGAAGCCACGAGTGAGGTTGGGGAATCTGTAATATATATATATATATATATATATATATATATATATATATATATATATATATATATATATATATATATATATATATATATATATATATATATATATATATATAAAAATTTTTAGTGTATCCGGCCTAGTCGGTGATATATATATATATATATATATATATATATATATATATATATATATATATATATATATATATATATATATATATATATATATATATATATATATAGAGAGAGAGAGAGAGAGAGAGAGAGAGAGAGAGAGAGAGAGAGAGAGAGAGAGAGAGAGAGAGAGAGAGAGAGAGAGAGAGAGAGATCCGGAAAATATTATGATGTATAATCTACTCGCTGTGTGTGTGTGTGTGTGTGTGAGAGAGAGAGAGAGAGAGAGAGAGAGAGAGAGAGAGAGAGAGAGAGTAAACCTTTTCCTTCACAGTTTAGAAATAAGGAGTTGAATGATTGCCAGGTTCATGTAAGGTTGTCCGGCCAAACTACACTAAAATTATTTTGACCTAAATTGTACAAAATATCTTCAAATGAGAGTAGTTATAACCACGACAAAGGCCCGATTTCTTAAACCGTGTATATTGTTAGTTAGCTAGACACACACCAATGAATTTCATAAACGCATCCAACGCAGTTCTGTGTATGGCTAGGATCCCTAGGATACCATATTGTTGGTTAGACACAAATGGATATCATAAACGCATCTGACGCTGTTCTGCGTATGTCTAGGATCCCGTACGAGATCCTAGCCATACACAGAACCGCATTAGAGGCATTTATGAAATCCATTTGTGTCTAGCTAACTAACTAAATGGTATCCTAGCTTTTTTAAGAAATCGGGTCAGAGTTTTTTTTTCACATTTAGGAGGAATTCAGTTTGTCCACCTAACTGGTTTTAGACAAATATAAGTCAAGATAACGACTTCTAACAATTACTCGATTAATTAATAGGTGATCTAAAGTTAGGTTAATGCGTAACCCAATCTGTCCCGAATTAAGATTCGTTTTATGCACCCCATCCATAACTTACCCGAGACATTACGTGTTACCCCCACCACTTCCTAAAAAGTGCCGTGCGGCTGTATCAACACCCAAATCCACCCATTGAAAGTTATTTAAGCACCCACTGCACTCTCGCCCACCAAGATCGGTCCTAACACATAAAATAGTTATTTCTAAGAAAAAAAAAAGGATGATTAGATTCGCAATACATCAAAGCCTATCAGTCCTAAAATTGGAGGGGCGCTTAAAACGAATCTTAACCCTAACCTGACCTAACAACGTCGTGTTTTAATATACTGGAAGTCATTATCTTTATCTGAACCCAGAATATGTGTGAAACCGAAATAGATTTACTCTACAAACTGCCCCACCAGTGCAGGCAGTCCCCATATTAAAAAAAAAAAATGATAATTATATTTTAGATTAAGCAATGACCTTTGGTTCTTGAGCCTCCCAAATAAAAACTATAACTCTCTCTACACTCTTTCAAAACCATCTTGGAATTTTAACGCCATTAAGATTTATTCCCCCTCCCCCCTTATCATCTAACTTTGAGTGATGGAAAGTCTAGAACACATTTGACAATGGGTAAATGTGCTTAAGATACCATATATATATATATATATATATATATATATATATATATATATATATATATATATATATATATATATATATATATATATATATATATATATATATATATATATATATATATATATATATATATATATATATATATATATATATATATATATATATATATATATATATATATATATGACTCGCATTTGTAGGGTGAGGAAACAGGAAATGTTGAAAGCTTTTACAGAGTTAAGAATAGTTTTGATAATTATAGTGAATAAAAATGAAAGTTACCCAAAGACACTAATCACCAGAGGGCTCTCTTTCTCACCCACCTATAGGCAAAACTAGGTAAATTAGGCTTCCCTCACACACACCACAGAGTAAAACATTGCTACACTCAGTACTAATTTTAATTGATCCCCAGGAGAGTAAATCGATAAAAATAAATAAATATGACAAAAAAGTGTACAGATTCTGTAAACACTTATTGTTTTTTGTTTGTGGAACGATTACTGCAGAATGTGAAGAGGCTTTTTTATTCTCGTTTTTAACGAGGGAAAGGAGATAAATCAGCGCCCAAGAGAGAGAGAGAGAGAGAGAGAGATTTGAAGGTTATAAAATTAAATAATATTAACTTAAAGAGAGATATATGCAAATTATAGATATATAAATTAATACGCATATATAATACATACATATCTACAAATATTAGTAACTAGGTAAGCACTCCCCTCTTTTTATGGCTAGGTCTATGAAATGTGTATTGATATAAGCATTTAATTTGAAATTAGTAATTTCCTTCCTTTTTTTTTTCCAAATAAGTCACTTAAATTATTCATTTGTATATCCACAAGTATCTCATGTTCCGAAGAGTATAGTTTGTTAGTTCACCATTTTCCTATAGAAGCCTGTTTTGATGACGCCAATTCAGCATCATTGAAACAAAGCATATTTTAGATTAGCCTAACCGTATTATATTAATTTTTGTAATAAAAGCTGTGCTGAAAAGGCAGTTCATCAATTTTTCAGAGTTGCCAGGTCGTGCCATAAATGTCATTTTTTTTCCAAGAAATCTGCCGTTTCAAAAAATTACCTTTTTTTTTTTTTTTTTTTTTTAGTGCACAAAATAATGGATGCCATAAAAATATAACTATATGTAGCTGGTTTCCAATTTTGTTCCAAAATTGCCAGTGTTAAATATTCTAATGTAATTTGGGAGAGTAAAAAAAAAAATCTCAGTCATGCTGTATGTATGATTTCAAAAATGCACTGTGGGTGTGTTTTGTTTCAGAAGTCTGTCAAATTAATATTAATTTAGTTATATTTACCTATATCAAGTGCATATGTTGAAAATCTTCAGAAATAAAATGGGAAAGATGCTTTTAAAGAGAATCTTGATGATGAGAGTCACAGATTGAACTATGTCATTTGCAAAGAATCTCTTGTTCCCGAAGAGATTCTGAGAAATTTCAATAATGTTATGTATACCTGTTGGAGTCCGTATGAAGAAGCACTCCAAATGTTGACAGAATGTTCTCAGAAAATAGGTGTCTAGATGTGTGTCTGAGTTGCAATAAAACATGTAAATTGTAGGATTAATTTTCAGTTATTTTTTCATTTCTGTAAATTTCAAAAAATATTTTGCCTTTATATTTTCTTTAGTAAATATCCTCAAGTATTTCATGTGGCTCATTTTCGGTTTTTTATTTGTCGTAAGAAAAAGTTTAAGAAAGTCAAATGTTGTAACTTGCCTTTAGGTCTCACATACACACCAAGAGCCGGTAGAGGGCAGAGTGCTTAACCGTAAATCCACCCACCAGAGAGGAGAGCATACACAGAGCATGTCAGTTAGAAGTTAGGCCTTGCTGGGGGCAGTACAGTCTATATAGAAGTTTCTCCCTGGCACTGCTGGAGTGCCACAGCCCATCCTCCCAGCTCTTCCACAACCTGTGTCACCTCATAAAGGCCAACTCCCCTACTGCCCCTACCACAGGGCTACCTCTGTAAGATGCAACCCCGTGGTAACAGCAGATGCCCATCAAAGCTGCGTCACAATCGCTCGCCACTCATTCCTACTCCTAGCACGCTCACTTGCTTCCCTCACATCCATCCTCCTATCATTTAGGGCTTTCCTTACGCCATCCATCCACCCAAACCTAGGCCTCCGTCTAGCATTTCTCCCATCAACTCGCATTCATCACCTTTTTCAGCAGTCTTTCATCAACCATCCTTACCACATGGCCAAACCATCTCAGAACATTTATATCTACTCTAGCTACAATTTCTCTCCTCACACCCGTTCTTTCTCTCACCACTTCATTCCTAACCCTATCCAACCGAGATACACCAATCATACTCCTCAGGCATATCATCTCAAGCACATTTAGTTTCCGTCTCTCACTTACTTTCATACCCCATAACTCTGATCCATACATCACAGTTGGCACAACCACTTTCTCATACAAAACTTTCTTGCCATTCATTTCCAACCCTCTATTCTTCATCACTCCTTTCAACGCACACAACACTTTACATCCTTCATTCACACTCTAATGCTCATATGCTTCCACTCCACCATTTGCAGCTATAACCGAGCCTAAATACTTAAACTGATCAACTTCCTCAAGTGTCTCTTCATTAAACCTAACATTCAATCCAGCACCATCCTCATTTCTTGTACACCCACATTCACTCGCAACTTCCTTCTCTCACACACCATTCCGAATTCTGACACTAACTGACACAGCTTCTCCTCTGAATCTGCCACCACCATAGTATCATCTGGAAACAGCAACTGATTCAGTTTCCACTCGTTATCATCCCCATCTACCATTCTAAAACCACGACCACGCACTCGCTCATTTACCTCTCTTATGATTCCATCAGTATACAAATTGAACAGCCTTGGTGACATCGCACATCTCTGTCTCAGTCCCACACTCACTGGAAACCACTCACTCACTTCATTCCCTACCCTAACACAAGCTCTACTTCCCTCATACAAACTCTTCACTGCATGCAACAGTTTACTATCAATTCCATATAACCCCAAAACATTCCACATCGCCTCTCTATCAACTCTATCATACGCTTTCTCCAGATCCAAAAATGCAAGATACACATCCTTACCCTTTGCTAAATATTTCTCACATAACTGCCTAACTATAAAAATCTGATCTTTATAACCTTTACCTCTCCTAAAACGCTCTGCACTTCTGCGATCACATTTTCTTTCTTATCCCTAATCCTATTAATCAGTATCCTTTCCTACCGCACTCAACAAACTTATACCCCTAAAATTACTGCAATCACACACATCTCCCTTACCTTTGTATCAGGGCACTATACAAGCAATCACCCATTCTACTGGCACCATTGACAACATAAAGCATATATTAAACTCTCTCATTAACCATTCCAATGCAGTCACACCCCTTCTTTCAATATTTCCGCTCTCACACCATCCATTCGAGGTGCTTTACCTGCTTTTGCTTCATACAATGCCCTTTTCACCTCCTCTCTTGTAATCTCTCATTTTCATCTCCCATTACTGGCACTTGAACATTCCCCACTGCCACTATAGCTGCCTCTCTATCTTCCTCAACCTTCAGCAAGCACCCAAAATATTCTGCTCATATTTTCCTTACATCGTTCCCTCTTAACATCTGTCCATTCACATCTTTCACTTTCTCTTCCATCCTTGATCCACCCTTCTTTACTCTCTTCACTTCTTTCCAAAACTTCTTTTTATTCTCCTCATATGAACTACTAAAATCCTGTCCCCACCCAACATTTGCCAACCTCTTCTCTTCCTCTACCTTCCGCTTGGTTTCCACATTTTTCTCCCTATATCTTTCATAATTCTCCCTACTGTTACACTGCAGCCATTCCTCAAAAGCCCTCTTTATCTCTTCCACCTTCATTTTCACCCCTTCAACCACCACTCGCTGCCCCTCCTCATGCCACCTCCAACAAACCTCTTTCCACACATATCACTGTCATGTCCCACAAAACATTCTTTCATCAACCCCCATTCCTCCTCTAACTCCCCAACTTTTCTTTCTTTCACCCTGCCGTATGTCACTTTCAACCTGTCTTGATATTCCTGTCTCTTCTCTGGCTTTTTCAACTCTTCCACCATCACCATTTCCCTTCTACATCCCCC